>RHPI01001037.1:1812886-1828243 GCA_009103225.1 Chlorokybus atmophyticus | reverse complement strand
CCCCCCCCCCCCCCCCCCCCTCCCAAACAAAAACACCGAAAAAGAAGCCACCTGCAAGCTTGGGGTGCCCATGTTTCGGCTCAGCGCAACACTACGCTAAATGGTAGAACTGTCATACAACTAGCGTCCATCCACCACCGTATATAATGGTCTCGTCGCAACCTGTCGCAGTCTGGCGAGACCAGATACCATTAGACTCTATACTGGGTACATCAACTGTAGATAGCCTGTTGTGCACATGTCATGTCTGATTATATGTACCGAATCCTGTTATCAAACATTTTTAACCAACTTTCCAAAGTACCTAGCATGGCTACCTGATAGCTAGTTGACTTGTAGCTCATCGACAGGCGATAATAAACTTCAACTATCAGCCATGCTTGCAGGGTCACTAGTTCATGCAAGACATAGCAGATGTGCGCTAGGTTGCTGCTTGCCTGTTTGCTGCCAGAAGCAATGTCGACTCAACGGCAAGAAAATGCAGCACAGCTATGGGCGTGATTACATATGCATGTGTACTACAATGCAAGCC
Organism: Chlorokybus atmophyticus; assembly: GCA_009103225.1. Classification (NCBI taxonomy): domain Eukaryota; kingdom Viridiplantae; phylum Streptophyta; class Chlorokybophyceae; order Chlorokybales; family Chlorokybaceae; genus Chlorokybus; species Chlorokybus atmophyticus. The sequence goes on along the minus strand of RHPI01001037.1, from coordinate 1,827,711 downwards.
ACTCCATCAACTCACTGAACATAATTATACAGCTGCTTAACATTGATTTACACATATTGTCACAACTGCTACAAGGTTGTGTACACACACAGCTCGTTCACCAGCATTCACTTCGCTCTCTGGACCTATCAATGGTGTTTGCTCCAGCTTGAGGTCTTGTTTCTTGTAGAACCATCGTTGCCTAAAAATGTTCACATGCGCTGCCTGCTCAAAGCGCGACACTCGCCCAACATCTGCGCTGCGTATCGCCTTTCCCTTTTCGTGCTTTTGCACCTGCGCACTAGCCTTATCAGCCTCCTGCAAGTTACAGATGGATACAGTGTCATGGCTAACTACTAAACACCATGCAGTGCAGACAGATTGGCCAACATACTTTGCACCGCGTTTGGCGGGCAGAGGGCGAGCTTTCTTAATCGGCTTTTTAGTCGACGTGGTAGCCTCCTCGTTAAGTCGCTCCCGTGCGCTCTTGCCAAGTGCAATGCCTTGAGTGGGGTTCTTGCTAGCCCGAGCAACGAGCTTCAATGTTATATCATCTCGTGAGGTCTGCGTCCTCTTCAATTTCCTAACGGAAGAATGCACTACCTGGTGTCAGCACAGACCGCCTCTTTAGCCGCTTATCATCATCGATGAATTCCTGATCCTAATCGATTGGTTGCTCATCTTTACTCTTTGTCTCGTTGGCATCCAAACACCCAGCTTCAATTTCCACCAATGCTTCTGTGCCCGAGGCGTGTGTGCGCGAACGCATTGGTGTCTGCTGACTGTAAGGCAACATAGTCAGACAATATGCGCTGATAGCATGCACAATGTCAGTGCAAATGTAAAATCTTTTGTGCATGCTCACCGAGCGAGTTGTTAAACAGTTGGCGGTGGTGAAAGAGTAGGCCGTTGCGTACCAGCAGCTAAAGGCTCCGCTTTACTGCACTCTAGTGCATTGGCAATGGCCAATTCCATCTTCTCCCACTTTGGGGTTGCATGCCATCCTCAGCAGCTCTACAGATAACGGTTTGTTGTTTGGCTCAATCTTCCACATGCCATCCTTAATCTGTTTGCCTTCTTAAATAATCTTGTGCCTGGGAGCGTGCGACCACAGGTACTCGTTGGTTTTGGGCATGAGCTTGTGAATATGAGCACTGGCAAGGTCGGGGTCAGTGCGGATGGTTGCCATAAACTTATTGTGTGTTGGGATGGGCTGCACATCCAACTTGAGAAAGCCGCCTGTGAGAATGCAAGTCAGCTGCTCGCACTCAATGGTTTGTCGCAGCATGCATGACACTGGCAACTCAAAGACAGCAACGGATACACCGTACCATATGGAAGTACTGGACGCAAGAAGGTCTTGATGAGGGTATGCATGGCAGCTGTCTCGGTCGTGGTGAGAAGCTCAGCCTCATTCTTGCTCTTTGTGGATCTTCTGCCCTCCTTAGCTTGCGCGTCCCTTCTTGTAAATAACTTTGCGGACCTCGCCGTCAACCTGCACATGGCATTTGTAACGATGATGTGAGCCTGCATGCAGCATCAAGCAACGTGCAAAAAGATGGTAGTGTCATTGCATGCAACACGCAACGTGCATAATCAACGCGTGCACATGATGCATGCAAACGGCCATGCTGGCAGTGCAATGAAAACTCACCACAATTGTTGTATTGCTGCTGGGAACCACCGAGGAGAGATGCACGACGTGGTTGCAGCCTTGCAATAGGAATGCTGTGTCCACCGTGTAATTATCACGCTGGAATGACAGCAGCTGGTTGTTGGGAATGCTAAACGTGGAGCGCACCAACTTCTTAAGCCCCTCGCCGGTAGTTGTATTCACAAAGGCGAACTTCTGCTGCTGACCATCGTACTACAAGAGTAGAGTAACACGTTGGGGCTGGGTGCTGGCCACCTGAATGGCGTTCATGGCCACCATGTCAATGGTGGGCGCTGCCATGGGCCTGCAATACTGTCTATCAAGGTGTGGCAGAAGATGACTCCTACCTGCTGGTAACACGCACAATGCGGTTGATGGATGTAACGATACCACTCACTTACTTGCTGGACGTCTTGGCAAACCTTTTGCAGTAATTTCGGTCGACTAATTACAGGTAGATAACCATTGTAACGATTTTACACAAGTAATGTAAAACCAACATGCAAATCAATGACGACTTTATGGATAACACTTTCGCACAATGTATTATCGTTCATAGTACGATCCACTCACCAACCAGCAACTAGCAAGGTGAGGAAGGCTTGCTTGCGAAGGACCGGCAAGAAGCCATATTGAGGTCATTGAGCAAATGCGAGCTAATGAACACCGGCCAAGCTCGCCGACCGCTGAATTTGCCTACCGCACTGATCTCCAACCGCTGGCCCGTCGACCATTGGCGTATTCCAATTTTCGTCGGCGGTTGAGAACCGTCGGCGTATTCACGCAGATCCGCCGTAACTCGTCAAGAGTTGTGGCCACGTGGCGGAGGTATTGGCGGCACTGACGGCGGCTTAAAGCTGCGCACAAGATGGGTTGAACTAAGTGCGGTGCAGTGTGTGCGGCACGACTACACACTGCAAGTGGAGGAGGAGACTGACCAGGCCGCAAAGCAGGCGGCCTTAGCAGCCGACACGCGTAAGAGCCACGGTGTTGCTAGGCAAGTCAGTATACGCACACCAAAATAAACATACACTCACACCCGCGCGCACATTGCACACGCGGATTGTCTTACAGCACGCGCGCACACGCAAAGGCCTACATGTGCACGCAAATGCACATAGCAACGCGCTCATACATGAACCAACATACGCGTGCGCACAACAAACACACACAAATTCACGCACACGCTGAACTGCATGCGAGGCCTGCTTATGCACAAGCACAAGGACTTGCTTCCGGAAGCCCGACCAGCAACACGCGGTGCAGTACCTTGAAGGGGAAGTCACAGCACCGCACCAAGAAAGGAGAGGATGCCACCAACCTCTCTACCCAGCTCCCACACACATGCACACTCAAGCACCCCACACACATGTGCAGAGCTGCCACAAGCATCACGCCCCACATGGGATGAGAGGGAGAGCCCCTGAACAACCAAACTAGGCACCCCACACACAAGAGTCGAGTATGCACATGCTGAGCCCCCTTAGACACTTGTTGAGGCCGTTCATATACCCCCTCTTTGCTGCTCTCCGACCTCGAACATCCAAGTCCAAGGCTACTTGCCTCGTTATGGCTGCGTTGACCACAACTCATGTCTAGGGCTGCCACATTAGCCCTTGGACCTCTTGTTTAATGTCCAAGAATGATCACACATGAGCCTCGGACATTGTGAACGTCCTTGGCTGGTCACATCAGCTTTGGACATCACAAACATCACCCTTGGGCAATGTGAACGTCCTTGGCTGGTCATATCAGCCTTGGACATCACACACATGCATACATATGCATCCCTATGCATACATATGCGCGCATATGCACACATATGCGCATGCATGCATACACATGCATACATTTAGTACATACCTTATATCCTCAAATATGCACTCATATGCGGACATATGCACATGCAAACATATGCACACACATGCGGACACATGGCTCAGATGGCCATGTCTCAATGGTATCGACCGGCTCTGTGCTTGCTGATATGCAATACCTTGTGTAGTTTATCTCACTCAAGGCCTCATAGGCTCAAGAGCAGACCACGTGAGAGCCACCCCACAAGCACTACACATGCTTATGACATAGAAAACGCACCCGGTCTCACCTTACTTACATAAGTAAGGAACAAAGAATGACTTTAGCTAGCCTTATAGGCGTGACAGGTGACACGCACAATGCGGTTGATGGCTCCTTTGCGTTCTCGCCTCCATAATATATATATATACATATATATATATATATATATACCCACTTCCCATATATACATACATATATACCCACTTCCCATATATATCTATATATCTATATATCCACTTCCCACGCCAACTACCCGCCCAGCCCGCCGCCAGCAACGCTAGACTACCTCTGTTTAAGCTACAATTGGCTCAAATTCACCTAAAATTCGTCTGCTTAAATTAAAAATTACCTCAAGGCGTCACGCTATACGTTATGGCACGATCAGAGGGGACGAACCGTGGACAGTGTGGTTTTAAAAAATATGGATATATGCAATACAATAAACTACATAAGTAGGAACTCGTTAAGCTCACACAGCATCATTAGATTTAAAACTAGTGTTCAAAACATAAAATTAGAAACAATTATTTACCAATACCTTTAATTCTGTTATGTTAATTGGTACGCAACTTGCCCATTATACAATCAACACACAATGCGTGTTGGAAAAGTTTTGCCATCTCGCTTATATAAAGTGTATCTTGTTTCGGTAGTTGTATGCAATCTACAAACAACATTGTGTATATGTTGGCAAGCATTTGCATCAAACCGTAATGCTATACATATGTAGTGGTTGTGGTTGCATTTTGCACAGGATGTGTAGTACAAAACGTTTCCAAAACATGAGCACAACATTTTACTTAATGCACTACAATTCTTCTCACATCACACGCAAGTTAAGTTGTTCACGTAGACCCCCTGCAACATGAACTTGCGTGAAACACACAACTTTTTACATTATGACATACAATGCATGTCACAGTGTGCCAGCTTAATTGTGGGCATTATAAACCAAATGTCGACTATTGCACCGACATAAAATCATCACGCATGCGATAGTATACTATGATAACATACGGTAGCCTGTCGCACATCCTCTTCATATGGCCTCCTACCATTGCTGCCGCACTCGACGTGTTGGGAAAGTTTCACCAACTGCAAGCTTCGGCACGCAGAGACGCGGCTTCGGCCCTGCACTTTAAGAAAGACAGTCGGTGTGCCCGAGGGGTTCCTATTAACTCATTTTGTCTATGTTTTGTCGTGCTTGGACCATGGGACCATAGCGATGTCGATGTCGATTAAGAGTCGATATCCTCTCACGTAGGCCGTCGCTAGATTTCAATGGCGACGGACGTAGGTATGGATCCGTGTTTGTTGACATCGCTGCGTGAGTTCTGTGACAAAGGTTTGGTTGGGATGTTGAACGAGACGGCACGTTGTGAAAATCAAAAAATCGTGCCGAAGCAATGCAGTTTGTGTAGGCCAAACGTACGGTCTGGATCAGACAGTGTGTAGCAGAAACGGCGCCGACCCGCCGGCGGAAAAACAGAGCAAACCCTAACTTGCGCGCAATTGCACCCATACGTCGACATCGCAGCATGCGCTCATAAAGAAGTTCGTCCTCGTTTGTCTACATCGGCCCGAGACGACGTGTGCTTACTTGCCAACATCGACACATCAAAACTCGTCTGCCTTTGCCAACGTAGACACGTGCACCAAACCATATACTTTGCTCAGTTAATGCTTGCCCCATACCGACTGAAGAGACGTCCCCCCCCCCCCCCCCCCCCCCCCCCCCCCCCCCCCCCCCCCCCCCCCCCCCCCCCCCCCCCCCCCCCCCCCCCCCCCCCCCCCCCCCCCCCCCCCCCCCCCCCCCCCCCCCCCCCCCCCCCCCCCCCCCCCCCCCCCCCCCCCCCCCCCCCCCCCCCCNCCCCCCCCCCCCCCCCCCGAGCAACTTTTTTTATTCATGTCTTTTTTGGGTACATAATTCGTCGAGTTCTACCCTACTTGACAGACTTCATTCGGGAAAGTAACTTGTTGCGCTCGCAATGTGTTAATCACGCACACATCGTTGCCGTCGCATGCCTATATGCCTACCATGCTTATATGCATACAGGTTTACAATCGTGGGGCGTTACGAAGATGCTTATATGTATTGCGATGGCGACGACGTGTGAAAATGGTTTTAATCCTCTCATTAACAGCCCGATGACTATAACGTGGCTTCCGCATCGCGTCATGTATACATGAACCTTGAAGCGCATAGCCTGTTGTACTGTCATCTTTTGAAGGAGAAGTTGCAAAAAGTTGCAGTTATCAGTGACGTATTATTATCGATAACGATTCATGTGCAACTCTCCAACAGTGTGCCCTTGCATTAAAACTATTTATAATTGAACTTTTATAAGTACGCATCAGTAAAGCCGTCCATGCGTATGCATAAATTAAATGTATACTATTTGTGTTTGATCCTTACGCATATAACTAATTGTATGTGCTTACATTATGCACCTGTGCCACACATGGACTTCAATTACTTGCATTTGCATAGCAAAATGACATGCTATGTACATATGCTGCACATTTACCTAAAGTGATGAGGACATGTTACTTGCTTTATGTGAATGTCTTATGCATAATGTATAACACGCCGTACATATACGGCATGAAATATTTCGGTTTTACTATGGCATGCCATGCACCTATGGTGCGAAAAATTTAAACTTGACACAAAGCCTTAATTGTATATGTTGATAATTGTACCAACACACATGGTATGTAGCGTAGGCATTTCGCATAATGCATTTGTTGAACAGTGCATATACGCTTAATTCATTTAGCAAACAGATGTTGGCTCCACAATTATGTCGCACGACGTTATTTTCATGCACACTTGTCAACACACTGTCGTATTGGCAGCAGTCACACCGATTGCGCACATGCACTTGTTGGCGAATGATTGCAATTACCGCTGCATTTTATAAGAATGTGGAGAGGTTGCATTTATTTTAAACTACAATTGTTGCAAGGTTTATTATGTATATGTGTAGGATAAGTGTTGCTTGCTTTAGCATTGTATTGTACAATATAAATTTGAATCAAAGCAAACTCTCACAATGAAGTGCACATAATTTCACATATACGCATATACATATGCATCGAGTATATTACATTTTCATAACCGACTAAAAAAAGGTGGCGAGGGGAGTAATGTAGGCTTTGCTATATGACCGAGGTTTTACTGCAGCAAAGGCCTGTACAGGCTACGTGGCCCATGTGTAGCGCACATTGGAATTACTTTTTTACAATTTATTTTAATTACTACATCTTGTAAATTCTGCATGAGACCCAGTCTGCAATCCACACTCACACGCAATAACATGATGCAAAGTCACTTACTTTCAACAAGCAAGCACTAAGCTACACGTGCTTCACCATACGGTTCAGGTAAGTATACCAATGCAACATTCGCATTGGAATTCTCAATTAGCATTGCATAGCCCGCAGTTTTATCTCACATGTGACTTGAAAAGCCTCTTTGAGTGACTGAACCGGTCCAACAGCTAGAAGTTCCGTCTTTTTGGCGTGCATGTAATGATTGCCAACAATGATATTAAGTTTGGCGCAACAAATTGCAAACAACTCTGATCAGGACCAATCGCCTTCGTTCAGCGGTCGTTGCGGGGCATACCGCGTGTTGGCAACAAGCGGTAGAGACTTTGTCACACAATTCAATGTTTCACTGTTAGGCGACTAGTCAATCTACCAACAACCTACGCCGACTGTCTGCCTACGTCTGCGGTGACTGGGCTCAAGTCCACATGACCGGATTGTACCGGTGTTTGTGTTATGCACCGACCAGGCGCCTTCCACTGTTTGGAGCCTAGGGAGGAACGTCTGAAAGACCGGTGTCCGTCTGCTTGAGTCCCTGTGACACTGCCAGCTGACGACTTTCGTCGACGCGCCGAACCTGATACATTAAATTGATATTATGATTCTACCGAGGTGACTGCCCCGTTTAGCTGTCGAGTAGGTCACATCAGCATGACAGTAGAGGACACGCAGCAAGCGGCGCAGCGACGCAACCACAAAATTATGCGGTCTACTAGGCCAAGTGTCACGCGCATGCATGCAAATCTAGCGCTGACTCTCCCTTGCATTGAACTAAGCGCAGGCAGTCACATAGCCTGGTAGTTGACCCTACTGCTTGCTGGGGAAAAAATGCGACCCAACTTGGGAGTGACTCCCAAACGCTATGTTCTCCAAAAAGGCTGCGTCACCCCCCTTTCGACCTGTGCACAACAATACTGTGGTTGGGCACATGTTGGAGGGAAGTTCCCTCCACCCAACATGTCCCATCACCGTCAGTTGCTGACCCGGGGTGGGGGTCAACCAAGAATGTTGTGTCACGCACATCTCCTCCGTTTGTACCTTTTACGCCGCCTTAGCCAGAGAAAGCTGCGTCACCTTCGCTGGGCATCGGGATAGTAGTGCGCAGCTCAGCGTCAGCCATAAATACCACTCTCACTGTACGTCAGTGGTCAGTGTTCTTGCCAGTGCGAACATGGCCGCCATGTACGCAAAGTGGTTGTCCGCCTTGCTAGTTGTGGCAGCGCTGGTATCCGCTGCCAGTGTGTCTGCCAACAATGGCCCCAAGCTGCAGAACAAGCGCTACTTCGAGTCCGTCGGCTCCAAGTCACCCCACCCGCGCTTCTCAGGCTCAGGAGGGGAAGTCCGAGTCCTCGATCTACCTGACGTGAGCAATTCCTGTAATGTGCTTGCATGCCTGTGTGCGTGTGTCGGTGTGGGGTTGGGGTGGACGGGGTGGGTGCGAGCGTGCAGTTGTGCACATGTCTCTGTCATGTTGTCATCAAGGTTGTGGCTTTGTCTGCGTGTGTGCATTCACATTGTGCTGGAGTGGTGACTGCCGCAAGGGTCGTTGTGTTTTGCAGTCTCACCTTCATATGTTGTCATGCAAACTAGTTGCGCAGCATATCTCAGGCGGTTTATCTGTGGTTCAAGCTTACACCAATACGTGTTGAGCATGCATTGCTGACAGAGCAAGGACACAATGTGCGTGGCCCTGCACATGCGCATGCCTATGTCACGCAATTGCACACGTACTTCTCTTGGTCTCGAACCCAGGACCCAAAAAGACTGTGGACATAGCTGACAGATTGCTTGCTTGTTTCTGTTTCTCTTTGCTTGCGCAGCTGGACAAGAACATGGTCCAGGTCTGGCTTCTAACGCTTTTCCCGGGCGGTCTGCTCATGCCCACATTCGTCCCCGGCGGTGATGTTGGGTTCATCTTCAAGTCAGGCACGTCGTTAGTTGAAAGGAGTATTTTCATCTTTGCCGTGAGGATGTCTACACAAGTTGCCCATTGTTGTTGTTAATGTTCTTGTTGTTGTTGTTTTTCCTCAGGCTACGGACGTGCCCTGGTGACGGATGCAGGGGGCATCCCTCAGAAGCTGCGCGACATCGTGCCATACGACACCCTTCACATTGGCGCCGACCAGGTTTACGGTCTGCTCAACATTGGCACTGACAACCTCATCGCCGCTGTCTACATCATGTAAGGGGGACAGAGGTGGTGACATCTACCCTTGTGTGTATGAGAAGCTAATGTTGTGTGTGTGTATGTTTCCTGTTATCAGTTTGAGGGATCCCCTCTTCGCACCCATCCGCTTCGCCACCCTCACTGGTGGAAAGAACTCCATCCTTGCTGCGTACTCTGACATTGTGCAGCGCTCTGACTTCAACGTCTCCAAGTCCCTCTACGACAAGGCAAGCAAATCCTGCATGTGCATGTGTGCTCATGTGTGGGTGTACGTGGCTGTGAGTGTGCTTCTGTTGGAATCAGTGTTGCTTGCATGGAGTTTCTAGAGAAGTGACCCTGACATTTGTCTGCATCAGGTCATTGGTTCACGTGTCCCGGATGACTACATCACCATGGCCAAGCCCGAGCTCCTGTCTCAGCCCCTCTACGATGAGCGCCCGGGCCTGCCTCTGCCAGACTATCCCTACCTATTCAACAACGATGGCCGCGGTAAGCCTAAACCTCACACAGCTTCTCTTGCTTCAACACCCACTCTTGTACCCACCTTCAAAACCAACAAATGCGTGTGCATGCAGCTCTCCCATTTGCGCCGATCATCCGCCTGCAGCCGAGCATCAACTCCAGCCAGTATATCTCATACGCACCCCCGCCCCTGTACACCGAGCTTGCTGTCGGCAAGGGCGGACCGGTGAGTGAGAGTTGTGGGAGTGGGACACATAACAAGCAATGAGCTGATTTATCAATGGGGTCTCATGCCGTATCTCGTTCAGGGTGCGGTGCTCATCTTGAACTTCGTCAACAACGCCATGCGCTATGTGTACATCTCAGGCAAGTATTGGCGTCTGTTTCTGTCAGTACCGGTTGTTGCGCCCAACCCACACGAAGCTACAAACTCACACATACACATGTACTACAGAGGGTCGCACACGTGTGGAGTTCGCCACACCGGACGGCTTCCCTGTGTTCAGGAGGACGCTGAAGAAGGGTGACATTGTGTTGGTGCCTCCGGCTCATCCGGTTGTATTCGTGGGTCCATGCGACACAACATACGAGCTCTTCGCGTTCATCACGCACTTCCCTCCGGACACCTTCTCCCTCTCTGCTGGCTTCAACCCCCTCGCCGCGGTTAAGAACATCTACAACGCCCTTAACCCCCTCGTCCTCGGCTCTGCCTTTCGCACCGATCAGGCTTCTGTGGACAAGTTCTTCAACTCACAGAACACAACACTCTACCTCGCCAACCAGAACTGCCCCGCGTTCAAGGGCGTCTTCTTCTAGATTATATACTACCCTTCTCCTTTCCCTTTTGTTCGTTAATTTGCTTGGCTAGGCATGCCTTGGTAACAAACTCAGCTAATGCTGTTGCGCCATATGCTGACAGTTGATAGATACGGTTTTGATACAAGTACAGTTCCGCAAATTGATGCTGAAGCTGAGTATTCAGCCCGTTGCACAGTTAATCCTGCTTGTGGCATGCTTGCAGTCACAACACCTGCGGAGTCCTCACCCTGCATCACTCTTTTGCAATCCAACTTGCACACTCAGAAGGTTCACTTCAGAATGGTTAATATGCTGACATATGCGTGGCGAGAGAGATGTGCAACCCACATGTGCAAGACACACACACACACACACACACACACACCACTTGGTGCAAGTATTCGACTATGTTATTCTATGCCAATAGTGCCCAAAAACTGTTGACCTGCATGCATGTTGCACAGAGATGGGCCGTAACGGTAGGTATCAAAAGCATGCCTATGTTAAGTAATAAGCCCGGTGGTCGCTCTATGAGAATGCCTGTGAGTGCAACATGCAGCCTGCACTGTGCCTTGTTGCGAGCCACGTGCATGCTATTAGCTGTTAGTATCAGTTGCCCTTTTTATTCTCTATACACATGCAGCGTGTTGCACAATGGCAAGCTTCACTACTTGACGCATGCGAGATTGTGCGCACCTAATTTCAATTAGTTGAATGACCCTCACCACTAAAGCTCACACTTCTCTGTGCATCATTACTCAAGTCCACATAACAACATATCTGGGGGTAGCTCATATCAATTTGCATAGCTAGCAGCTATTCACCTAATTACCTAGTATTAATAATAAGCTTCAAGCTGAAGCAAATTCGAATATATTAAGTCGTCAGTAACATTCTTATGTGTGTGTGTGTGTGTGTAGGTGCGTGCGTGCGTGCATGTATATATATGTATATATATGTATATATGTATATGCAAATATGTATATATATATACATATATATGTATAAATGTGTACATATGTATATATTGCCCCGTTTGTGTTTATAGCTTAATATGAATTTTACATGAGAAGGACTTTTGTTGTAATGGAGAGGTATTCAATTTGAGTAGACCCTTATTAAGAAAGGCTTTGCGTGACAATGACAACCTTGTCGACGGTGTCATCACTTTGCTTATGCCTGTTCAAATTCAAGTATATGACGGATGTTAACAACATTGGCAACATGCATGTGTGTACGAGTTCATATGAGCAAGACACAATGTTACAAGCTTTACAACTCTTAAGACGTGTACTCAACGTTGTATGCATTTACACAACGTGACAAAGTATAATAATACAGCATTTGAATTGCTCCACTACGCGCGGCTCAAGCCTGCACTGTGACTTTGCCAATTCACAATAGCGCCTCTACTGTGCACGGTGCACAATATATTGACCGCTCTATGTCATGACCATAAATCAACACATGGAACGATCAATAAAACAACTTGTTGAATGATAATTTGACACGTTATAAAGTACACTCGAATGTACTTATCAAGTTGGCAGCGTATCTCATAACATTTTGCGGGGAAGCTGTAAATGGTGTTATAACGCAAAACACATGTGATTGGGGTGACTCGCACCATGTGAGCACGAACCTTAACCATATAAATGATATGGAGGTTATCACCCTGCATATATGATAGTAAAAGGTGGGTTCACTGTCAGGCTAGGTAGTTATTATTGATATTACTACCGTATGACCCACACGAAAGAGCATTGCCAATATACCTTTATTTTAACAATTACGGCGATAACATGCATTGCTGATTAGTAATAAGAGCAGGAGCATAGAGCATACATATGGCCACATATATATGCATGAATGCAGCAAATGCTTGAACTAGGTAGATTAACTGAGTATGCAAGTGCAAGGCCCTTTTGTTATGTATGAAATTGTACAATCGGGGTGTTTGAAGACATCATGTAGTCAATTAAAGGTTAAATTTCAACTCGAAACAAGGTTAATAGTCGGATTCGATGTATAAGCGTTGCAAAGTTATCGAGCAGATGTAAGTTACAATACATTCTAAGATTCAGTGTGAGGTGAATTCGTATGTTGTATGCGCAACACAAGTTTCACTTGCGTAGTGTGCATAGAGAGAGTGGTCCACTCTCCGTATTAAGTACATAAATGCACACTGTGCATGTATAAGGAATTATTAATTTTAAGATATTCATATTGACAATCTGTACCTTTTGAATTCAAACGCATTCAATATCAATTTTGCGTGTTGTATACTCAAATAATTGAACAACTTATTGATATGTTATAAGACAATTGTGGTGACATCACAATCGTCATTGAACGCTGACTTGAAAGTTTGTATCTTACATTTAACATACCGGTAAGCTTGCAGCACGGTAAGGTATGCTGTTCTCCGCTGCATGTCAATTTGACCTGCTGGCTCGTTATAGTCTACCCACGCTGTAATCACACTCGTTCTTACGCAGTACGACACCCTCCCGTAGTGACAAAGTATTGATTAGCCGTAGAGAGCGTCACTATAGCGAGGGAGACGAACAACGTTACTTGCCGTCATGCAACGTTAAGTACAGCATTCGCTGCGTTCAACTTTGCCTGGATCGCATTCAGCTGCCAGGACGAACGTGCCCAATCCGGTAGTTGTACTAACTACATAGCACAAGCACAACATAAGCCAAATCGCGTAACATCTCGGTTAATCAACCGTAGCTGTGCATCAACGTTTCATTGACAATGACGCGTCTCTCGTCACAAAGCTGCGGGGGCGGCAGCACGTGCGTGAGCAGGTGAACGGCCTGGTCAGCAGGCCGGGACCGGGGTGTTGGTGGGCGTGTATAGGCAGGAGACAACGACATGGCACGAGCGCTGGTGAGCGCCCTTCGGCGCACACGCATGCACATGTGCAAGGCTGGTAGGTACAGTCACAGTCGGTGTAGTAGTATAGCTACTGCAGTACAGCTGTCGTTGTGGTGTGCTTGCCGCCACCGCCACCGCCACCGCCACCGCCACCGCCGCCGCCGCCGCCGCCGCCGCCGCCGCCTTCTGCGTGGGGGGCTGCGTGACCATGGTAGGATTGAAAATCGTGGACAAGCTGGAAGAGCTGCTGCCGAAAATCATTGAGGAGCGGGCCGCCGCCACAAGACGAGAAGATGACTTGGAAACTGCCTGCAGGTGCGTTGCAGTCTCAATGCAATGGGGAAAAACGCAATGGACATTTATTGGCTGGCTGTCGCAGTATGCTTGCGCACTGCGACAGCCAGTGTGCATTGCACCCTTGCATTGCATGTCTGCTGGCGACAGCATCGGTTGATATGTGTGTGCACAACTTCTCATGTTGCTATACCAGTTCAAGACAACGATACATTGTCATCCCTACCGTCACCATCACCATCTACATTATCAACAACCAATTGATACTCACCCACACGTACGAGAGACACATGCACACGCGCACGTGCGCTCACACACACACTACGCGCATATACGCATGCCTGCCTTCACCGTGCGGCTGCAGGTTGGCTGACCAGTTGCGAGAAGAGTTGCAACAACACAAGACTGAAATGACTGCGGCACACAAAGAGGTACATAGATTCTGGGATATTGGAATGACAGGGATGCTGTTGACACATCTCTGGGCATCAGCATGTTGGTTTGGCATGAGGCAGAGCGCCTTCGTCCAACCGTTGTAGTAACATCTGTGTCAACAGTGTACTCAGCTGAAACGGGATTTGCACGATGCCACTAAAGCAAAGGAGCGTGCAGAAGTGGCAGGTGCTGTGGATTTGTGTGCTTTGCAACTTGTACACGTTATAACAACACTAACCCCTGGTGAGTACGCAGAGAGAGCTGCTGCAAAGCAGATGAAGTTTCTGCAGGAACAGCTGCAAAAGCTGCAAGTCGTACCGGACACCCCGAAGGAAGAACCGCATGCAGTCAATCACAAAGCGCACTCTCCGCTTCGCACCCGCTATCAACAAGCCATGACTTGCAAATACCTTGTGACATACATACTTCGAGTGCTTCAACCATGGCATAGTTAGACCATTGTTAAACATACGATTACATTCCCGTGTTGATACGGTGTTCTGCTATGTATGAGCTGCAGTGCATTGCATAATACATGGTTGATGACACGGAAGCCTTTGTGTGCATACATGTGAGAAGGATGTGATTGCGTTGCTGAAGAAGACATTGATGTACCTTTTCTCCCCACTACCCATGTCACGGGTACCGTGTGCGATTGGGACGTCGCGGCCTGCGGCCCACGGGGGGAGCGAGTAGAGAGATAGGATGGCGGAAATGAGGGGGGGGGGGGGGGGGGGG
>RHPI01001037.1:1801848-1812732 GCA_009103225.1 Chlorokybus atmophyticus | reverse complement strand
GGGGGGGGGCAAATGTAAACACACCACAATATTGCTATCATATCTTGCGTCGTTGCCTTATTTGGCAACATTGAAACCACATCATAGCATTGATGACACTTCACGTGACATGAGTATTGCAATTGTCGGCTTATAGTACATAGCTCATGCCCCATTTCAATCAGCAAAATACATGCCATTGTGGCATTTTAGATTCATAATCAATAATCTTCATTCATTGATATCATGAAAGCCCGATCACAGCTGCTTACAGCTCTACAACGCCATTGTGTCAGAAGTAGTTGATGTACAATAATGTATATGGGTACTGGCATCAGTAAATTGTACAAATCACAATATGCTTGCATATATATCGGATACATACGAGCATAAACGCATTGCTATATTATGCCTGTTAACAGCACGCTGCCTGTAACGATACCACTACTTACTTGCTGGTTGAGGCTTGGCAAACTTATCCGCAAGCCCTAAGGACTTACAGCGGAATCCCTACCAGCACCACATTCGAGGAAATCCTACCAGCGCACTCATGAAGAAGAGGATGACCACCAACCTCTTTACACAACTCCAGCCCAAAGCACACACGCCCAACACCCACACAACACCACACAGGGATGAGGGGGAAAGCCCCTACAACAGGTAACAATTAGGCCCCCCACGCACAAGTGGACCTCTTGTAAGGCAAGCACACACTGATGTCTTAATCCATACTGATCGGATCCCCACTTAAGGATGCACTTGGCACCTATACCACATGCTGCTCTCCCTGGCACACAGGATGTTCTAAACCATACAGGCCTTGTCACTATGGGCTGACCTTGTCCCAACATCGAAAAAATCGCAAACTTTACTTCGGGAGTATAAAACCACCTCGCGTAACTATAAGAGTAACATTCCTACCTCGGAACCACAAACTCAAGCTCCCCTATTACATGTGCTTGCGGATTGCCCACATGCACCACTTGCCTTGCGCCTGTTACACTTATGGCAAATCGCACTACCACAGCACATATCATGTGGTTTGCCAACTCGGTATCTTACATCTGCTACTTCCTTTGGCAACTCGCAATGCAATGACAATGGCTCACATGACATAGGCATTAACCAGCTCCGTGCTAGCCCTTAACAATGCCTTGTGTAGTTCACTATTGCTCAAGGCCTCATAGGCTCAAGAGCGGACCACATGTGTAACAATTGGGGCCCGACCACTAGGCTATGGTAGTAAAAGACACTACCATGAGTGAGGGCTGTCACACATTATATCCCAATTCGTGACAACATGAGAGCACACGCCATAAGCACTTATAACGCCTATAAAATGGAGAATCCCATTTCGTCCCTTCTCACTAACATAAGTAAGGGACAGAAAATGGCTTTTGCCAGCCTTATAGGCGTAACACTGCCCGTGTGTTGTAGCATTGTATTGTCATGTTCTCATGATGCATGGACGTGTTCATCTTCTGGCTTATCACTTGACAAACGTTTGTAATTAATGTACTAACATATAAGGTCATTTATATGTGATGCACGGTGCATTATATAACACGCTTGTGTTGCTCATCATATATACAGATTTTGGTTCGGCTGTTGACCATGTTTGATGACGCATTAACTATAGCGTGTAATCAATTAGCGTTACATGGTAGAGTGGATCACTTAAAACGAGGGTGAGTAGTGGCGGCAAGTCTTTTGGGGTATCGGGCCTGCTCCGACCTCGTACCACCAAAAACGCGGCCAATTTAACACTAACTGTGCTGCAATTGCACCGAATTCCTAGCGATTTTGGGTCGCCGTTGGTCAGCAGTTGCCGCTGAGATAGTTTTCAGCATCTTTCATGCGTCTCTGCAATGATTGGTCATTTCGCTGCTTGTTTCAGCAACGGCTGCTGTCACCATTGCGAGCCCCATTTGAGCAATCTCATGCACGACCAAATGACGGCCTAACGATGCAATTTTTCGTTTAGTTGAATCTTAACGTTAAGGTAATTCAGGTTAGCATTATTTTACTGGTTGTAACCTCGGCATTACTTAATGAAAATCGCAGCACGTACCGTGGCGTAAACGTTACGTTTAATATTAAGTTTTGAAACACTTAATTGCAGGTTGCTAACCAAATTGCGCCATATTGCACCATATGTATTCATATCGCAACATATGTGCTTCATATTGCAACACATCAGAGATATTGTTTTGCCACCTTAGATAAGTGTGATACATCTCAAATCATATGGACCATATGCAACAATATGCCGGCATGTGCATCGTGCACGTTGTGCTCATACTTGATATGTATTCGCATATTTTTAGCAATTGCATGAAGTGGGGATGTGCTTTGGACGATCGAGATATATATATTTTCTAAATCGAACGGCTGATAGTTAATAAACGCCGCCTAGTCTATGAGCGGCATGCGGGCCGCGCAGCCCGGTCGCGGGTGCCGCATGTGATGCCCTCGGGGTGAGGTTTGCGTGTGCCTTAATAATGCCGGCCGCCCCGCCCAATCAGCCGTACCGCTTGTTTACGTACATGTACAACCAACTTTACCATGGTACCAAAAAACGCTACCATGAGGAGAGGCGTCATGACTTATTGTTATGCGCAGTGTGACAGTTCTCCCGGCATTAATCCGCGGCTTTCTGTCTGCGTCGGTATGCGAGGCAATCGTACCGGCAAGGTACTTAACCGCGTGACTTAGCGCGCAGGCAATATGTCGGGTCGGGGGAAGTCGACGGTCACACTGTCTCGGGCCGCTGCAGGGAAAGTCATGCGTGCTTGTCCTGGTGCTGCAACATGTTATAACCTGTGGCAAAAGTAAAAAATAACCCAGCTTGTATGGCGAGGAGTGCTTGGTGGAGCCGCTCCACTGTTGCTGAACACGGACATGTGGAGGCGGTGTCTTCCTTAGTGTACATGACATAATACTGTTTACACAGTTCTTTGCATGAGCGGAAAATGTGTTACACTGTTAATTGAGGTGAATGAGCAAGCAACACGTGGATACTATGCCCTGACTGATGCCAACAAGCACACTGCAACCAGGCATACCAGGCCCACAGCGATGACAAGCACGATGCACACGCGAGCATGCACAGGCTCTCACACAGTGAGGGGGGTTCTTGGTAACCGAGATGGCGTGTTCGTAGTTCAAGTCGTTTCACAAGCTCTTAGCTTTCTCACTCACAGTGTCACCAAATGATTCGGTGAACACTGTGACTACTTATACAAGTCAAGTCATGACTGTTCAGAACATAAGCTAACGGTCATATCGAGGCTATTTCCACATCGATTGTTACTCGATATAGAACACAACTTATTAAGTTGAACTTATAACTGAACTCACAACTGAACAGCTACGCGCGGTGCCTATGTGGGCAATGGTCGTAAGCTACTCTGAAGTCATGACCTATCTACTGGTCAGGGACGCGCGCGCGTTGGTATGTCGGTAGGCCGGGCGACGGTTTTGATGTAGACATGCCCGATGAAGGCTGGTATGTGTGGGCACCAGGCATAACAGCTGTCGGGTCGGGGGAAGTCGAGGGTCACACTGTCTCGGGCCGCTGCAGGGAAAGTCATGCGTGCTTGTCCTAAGGGTGCAGCATGTTATAACCTGTGGCAAAAGTAAAAGATAACCCAGCTTGTATGGCGAGGAGTGCTTGGTGGAGCCGCTCCACTGTTGCTGAACACGAACATGTGGAGGCGGTGTCTTCCTTAGTGTACATGCTGTGCCGTAGGACACACAGTCAACAAGCCACCCCCCCTTGAGCTTGAGCTTCTGGGGAGGTTTCAACTCCAGAGCTCAGCTGCTAACGCAGGTGAGGAGGACCGTTGGTGCGGCAATCGTCGCACCAGTATTCCTCCATGGGTATTGCGTCCAATGGGGGCTCCAGACAGTAGCAATGCAGGCCCTTGTGACAGCCATCGCAGAGCACCATGAGTGCGTCATCGCCGGCGCTGCCGCAGCATGCGCAGCCTGTGCTGCGGGCGGGGCGAGGGTGCTGGATGCGCGCGAAGCCTGCTACGTAAGGGAGGTGACATGGCGCGCAATTCACCATGTTGTCTTTCAACCTCTCGCCATTCTGACCAAGAAGGTCCAGCACTCCAGTGGGGTACACCTTGAGTACCTTGTAGACGGTACGGCCCACAGAGGTGTAGAGCGTGTCTTTGGTGGCTGCCATGCGGTAGGCAAAGTCACCTGCTTGAAACCGCCGTTGGCGCTCCTTGTAGAAGCCGCTTGGCACGCGCTCGTAGCGCAGAGTGTCACGGTGTGTGCGATCCGCAAATTGTGGAAGGCCATCGGGACGGTGTGCTTGAACAGCGTGGCACGTGTGGTGATGTCGTGGTGCATCCGGGATCGTCGAGGTTGTCCACCACACATTCTACTTCCTGCTGTGCACGAAAGGGAAGCAACGGCGGACGCCCGAACAGCCCGAACAGAAGTAGTATGGGCTGTACTCGCGCAGCACCGCCTGCTTCAACAATCGGTAGCTAAGAGCCACCCACGGAAGGTGGTCGTCCCATGTGTTCTTCTCATAGTCCAGCACGTACTTGGGGAGTGTCTTTTTGATAGTCTGCACCGTCCGCTCGGCGAGGCCGTCGGCTTGAGGGTGGTCACGCGAAGTACGGCGATGATCGATGTAGCATTTGTCCAGCAGGGTGTCGAACTCCCCTCTGAACTTAATGCCCTGGTCGGTAATGACCTCAGCGCAGCTACTGAACCGGCTGAGGACATGGGAGAGAAAAGCTTGAGCCACCCCCCTGCTGCTCTTGTCGGGTAATGGCACCAGCTCCACCCATTTGGAGAAGTGCTCGATCATGACAAGGATGTAGCGGTTGCCCCGCGCCGAGGGTGCCAAGTCTCCCAAGATGTCGAGTCTCTAGCGGTAGAACAGTCCAGAGATGGGGAGAGGGTGCAAGGTGGCGCTGCGTGTGTTGAGGCTGGCTTGTACCATGTCACACTGCTGGCAGCAACTGACCAACCCCTGCACCTGTTTGGACAGCCTATACCACTAATGTTGCGCCCTTACCAGGCTGACGGTACGCTTGACACCAAATTGCCCAAGCTCCGTGTGGAGGGCAGCGATGATGCCCTCGCGTGTGGCTGGTGTTGGCACCTCCTTGTCTTCGTCCTGGACGCGGCGGTACACTTTGTCATTCGCCCACCAGTAGTGGCGGGTGCGCTGACTAACACGATCTTTCTCTCGTGCACTTATATTGGAGGGAAGCTGGCCACTTTGAAGGAAGGAATGTGATGGCTTGTCCAGCCATATGTCCTGCCTAATCTCTGTGGGTGCCAGCTCGGTGTCGTCGACTTCGATGTCGACCCCGTAAACGTCCCCTAGTGGTGTGGGCACTGTGGGGTCGGTAGCCTCAAGGGCGAAAACCTCCTCTGTCGTTAAGGTGGTGTTGATCTGGCGCCCTGACTGTAATGCGGCAGCAGCAAACATGGTCGCCATGGTGAGAGCTGCTGCTGCGGGGCCAAGCTCGTGACAAGCTCCGGTTGCATCGTTGGTACTGCAATGAGGGTTGCGACTGAGGCCATCAGCGTCCTGGTTGGTGAGGCCGGCGCGGTGGTCGATCTCAAAGTCATACTCCTGCAGCAACAGGGCCCAGCGAGCAAGTTTCCCTATCAAATGTTGGTTGGTCATCAAGCACTTGAATGGCTGATGATCGGTGATGAGCTGGAATTGTCGACCAAAAAGGAAAGGTCTGAAGAAGGAGATAGCCTATACTGCAGCGAGGCACTCCCCCTCGTAGCTGCTGTGGTTGGCCTCAGCGCTGTTGTTGCTTCGGCTGGCGTACGACATCATCCGCTCTTTCTTGTTCTTATCGTGATGTACCAGCACAGCCTCCATCCCAAGATTGCTCCAGTCGGTGTGGAATATGAAGGGCTTGTTGTAGGCAGGACGTTGCAGGATGGGAGCGGTGGTGAGCCTGCCCTTTAGCTCCTCAAACGCCTGCTGTTGTGGCCCCTTCCACGCAAACTCCACCTCCTTCTTTAGGAGCTCCTTGAGGGGTCGCGCGATCTTTGTGAAGTCCTTCCAGAACCGACGATAGTAGTTGGCAAGGCCCTGAAAGGCACGCAAACGCGTAGTGTCCATGGGAGCAGGGATAGCCGCCAAAGCCTTCACCTTTGCCTGCTGTACGTACACAGCGTGAGGCACAAGTATGTGCCCTAGGTAGGGTACCTTGCGAGTGCAGAAGGTGCACTTGTCGGGGTGCACTGTCATCCCCACCCCCTTGAGTCTCTTCAACACTTCCTTGATGTGCTGCAGGTGCTCGTCGTTACTGCAACTGAAGATGAGAATGTCGTCAATGTAGCATCGCGCGAAGTCCAGCCCCTTCAAGGCTTTGTCCATTACGCGCTGGAACTTGGCAAGAGCGTTCTTTAGTCCGAAGGGCATGACCTTCCAATGGTACAGCTGCCGGAATACGTGAAACTCCACTACTCTAGTGGCCACCTAGTTTTGTTCCTGGACAGCAGCTTGGTCCTTCTAGAGAGGGAACCATGAAGTGAGCCGCGGTTTGGTCAGCAGCAGATGTGCGACTACCTGTGCGCGCCAGCGACGTTCCACTAATTGCTGGTGGGCCACTTCCTCAGTGGCATCTACCTGAGACTCGTATGGGATAGGAGAGTCTTGGTCCGCATTGTGGGTGACCACCGCAAATAATCTGTCAGTGGTTGTCGAGCCCGACCTGTGGGTGGCTGTCGCAGCAAACCTGTCAATGGTTGCCGACAACGACCTGTAGGTGGCTGTTGCAGCTGACCTTTGGTGGGAAAGAGTGCGAGCCACCAACTCGAGAGGCAGATATCCTTGAACCTCTCCGTCCTCTTCATCCCAATGAGGACAAAACCAGGCCTTCTCTGTCCAGCAGTCCAGCCCCATGCCAATAGGGAAGTTGAAGTCCTGTCTCAACAACAGGTTGAAGCATCCTGCGTCAGTGACCACACACTTTTGTATGACTTCGGTGCTGTGGGACGGGTCCACTCCGGTCAAGCGAATGCAGAGGGCTTGCTTGGTGATACTGATCACCTTGTCACGGCTGCCGGCTGCGGTGTCGAGCACGTATGGGCACGGCATCAGCTCAGCGCTGGTGATGCTAAGGTCACGTGCGAGGTAACGTCTGATGATGACCGGCTGGGCTCTAGAGTCCAGCATCACCCGCTTGGGTGCTTGCCCATTGATCGTGACATGCTTGCCTTTGTTGGCGATCATGGCCGCGTTGGCGTGGATGCGCAGCCGCTTGAATCGTCGGTAGCGTGTGCGTGGGGTGTCTGCTGCTGCAGTCTCCTCCGGTGGTGTCGAGCACAGTGCGGCAAGCGCCCCTCGACCAGCTGAGTCTTGCGCATCTCCTTTACTGCGGCCTGGCCCGAACTGTCCTTGTCTTGGCTGTTGATAAACTCGCTGTGGCCTGGGTGCTGGCGGTGCTACCTGTGGCTGCCCTGGTTGCGGTGTCGGGGGATCGCGTCTCTGTGTGGCCGGGGTCATTCCTGGCGGTGTGGCCAGTGGCTGTTGGGGAACCCTTGAGAATTGGGTGTTTGTGGATCCGCCTCCCGTGCGGCCTGTTCATCCACATAAGTCCAGCGTACTTTATAAGCTGCCTCCCTGACCAGTGTACCTTCCCATGTGGCTGCTGGGTTGTTGACCACGTCACTCCGGCGGTGATTCTGAGGCATGGGCTGGAGATACACTGCGCGCGGTGTAGCCAATGGGTGTTTGGGAACAGTGACGTAGTTCAGATACTACAACGGTAATGTGAGCAGTATACAAGTTACATTTTGATCACTTGGCAGAATCTATGTGGATGCGCCGAACAATACAGCAAACAACGACGTTTCAAGGCAAAACGTACTACAAAGCTGTGTTTCCTTTGCAGCTAGCGTATGCAATGACAGTGCACAAGTGTTAAGGTGCAACGCTACAATCAACTACTATTGTCCACATGCAGGAAGCTTTTGCTCCTGGATTGTGGTATGTGGCGTCGTCGCGTGTGACAAACAGGGCCTATTTACGGTTGACGCGTTTGCCGCGCCCTGAAGAGATGACGCACGTTCCTGGGGATTGACGTTGATAACCGGTAAGTTCAGTCCGTGTTGCGCAATGGTGTGACATATGTTGCATCATTTTGGCGATATGATACGATGTTGCGCAACGTTTTTTGATATCGACGCATATCGCATGATGTTTGAGCATGTGTAATCAATGTTGCACAACATTGCACTATATGGTTTAAAGTTGGATGATATTGCTTTAGGCAGCATGGTATGATGTTGCGCAACGCTGTTTGATATCAACGCATATCGCATGATGTTTGAGCATGTATGCACGATGTTGCACACCATTGCATTATATGGTTCCATGTTCAACAATATTGGACAATGTCGCGTATCATAAACCGCATCTCATGACCACACTGTACACATTGTATGGTTTGATGACATGGCACATTCAGTTGACTGCCGTATTGCCCGTCATCCAACCATGCTTTGTATGCAATCATCTCCTCCATCCCATCTCTTTTCACCAATCGCATCGCGGCATGGCTTAGCACGAAGTGCTCTGCCGATGCAGACCCTTTTCCTTGCCACGTAAATATACATTCGCAGTATATCTAATGCTGCTATAAATGTACACCAGATAAAACGTCAAGTCGCAGGGCACTGTGCATACATGCCTGTCGCATCACTTGCCTCAGACACCTGCCCATCATCGGAAATTGTCACCTCAGCCAGACACAGGTAAGAACGTGGCTCAGTTTGCCTCTGTTCAATCTCGAACTTTGTGAGTCAACATGTTGGCAAGCGTTACATTGACAATGCACCTGGTTGACAGCATGGACTTTGACGGAAAGACCTGTTCGAGAGGCTCCATGCTTAAATTTCCAATGATGAACTTGGCTTTAAGCGTCCACGTACCAGTAGCTCTGGAGGTGATGCGCCTGGTCGTCCGCTGACAGCAAAACAATTGGTAGCATGTGAATCAACAGGTATCACTCCCGACAAGCTGGAGGGGCTATTCACCAAGCCAGAGGCCGATAAGTTAATTCGCCCTGCCAAAGAGAGAGCTCAAGAGTTTCGCATAAACCATGGGGACTCTATTGCAACTGTTGAGAGGCGGTTAATGTACATTTACATACTGCAGTGCATGTGTTTACTGAGGCATGTATGTGCAGGAACATGCATTTACTACCTCAGAAAGCTTGGCATCGACATTTCTGATGACCTGAAGCGCCAAGTAGCTTACAAGCTGTGGGACACTCTGATGCGCAAGGACAACCAAGATTTTCCGGATAATGCAGAGCCAATACACGCTAAGGCTCAGGTATATATTAATGTGACACTTAATCATTGGCCAAAGCACTGTAGTTAACAAATGTTTGACAGGTGTTCGAGTTGGTGCACGTTCGCAAAGTTTGCAACTGGGAGACAGCGCGTTATAGTCGCAAGGAAAGGCAGAAAAAATCATTAAACAGATCAACAAAGCAGACCCAAGGGAAGCTCCAGTAGCAAATGTTGCTGACGATGAGGTGTGTTGTTATCAAAGTCTATAATGGGATTATTGTGCTTGCCAAGATTAGTCGCGACGACATGAGATTGCTATGGTTGTGTAACAGAGTTCCAACAACAATGGGCACATCAAGCCAGAACCCATGCAGTCACTCCATCCTTTGTTACACTTTTGTTTTTGCATTGGCTCCCTTGCTTCTTATCCTTTGCCCGTTGTCTGTTTCCTTGCTTCTACTTCGCTACGCATGTATGTCACCATTGTTCAGCATCAATCTCCGATGTGCAGCGTTCATAGTAACATTGTTCTTTGCTGGTAAACGATGAGGTCCAGATGATCCTGCGATCCTCGGCAGCAAGAAACAGCATGAATGCCAACACCAACATTAGGGCCTCTGCACGTACCTCAAAAAACGTGCGCAACCCATAAACACAGGTACGAAGTTTATCTACAAGTTGACGCATGTGGCATCACAGAAAGTGTATATCGGTTAAAGTAGCCACCCAAATCGACGTTATAAGGATCATTGTAGACACCTGCTTAAGAAAATGTTGCCTGCCTCAGATAGCAGTAAACCTTTTAAAGAGCAAGTGTAGTTGGAAGTTTTATGAAGGACATTGCAAGGCGCGAATAGATTGGTTGGAAGCTAGGTATATCGCCCAATACGACTCTTGTGGGTGCAAAGGTTACAATATGGAGGAAGGCAACCCAGCAAGGTTCAAAGCATTTTTGGCGCGCCAACGTAGTAATGGTGGTTTTAGCAATACAAACAAGAAAACAGAGTGAAACTGGCTATTGTTTGTATGGGATTCACCATGTGTGTTGGACAGTTTGTGCGACACCATGCTTTGGTGTCGATATGATACAGGTGGGTGCATATTGGTGGTGTAAATGTATTGGTGTAACTTCATAGATGTACGTATGCTGTGGTGTTTGGTGTAAGTGTATTAACTCAGCGACGTAAATTAACCGGTTCCGTCATATACACTGAGTTTATGTCACATTTAAACTGAACTCTTTCAACAAGGAACTCACGACATGTCGTGCGACATCGCACCATACCAAGCCATATCATACCATATGATGTCACATCGACCGATATGCCGGCATATGATGTCATATGGCGTGATATGGCAAAATGTCGCGCGACTTCGCTGGACATCTTGAGTTCCCTGTGCGTCATGTTAACACAGTTCAGGTTAAATATTCGTATGCTGCCTATCGCAGTGACACAATGTGTGCGGCCATGTGTTGTTGTACAAGCATGTTTCATAGAAACATAACCATACAGGTAACAACAGAGCATAAGATTATTTAATTGACAAACTTGACATATGCATCGATAAGGGCAAAACGGGTTCCATGAAATACAGGTCTACTCA
>RHPI01001037.1:1749901-1793791 GCA_009103225.1 Chlorokybus atmophyticus | reverse complement strand
CAGTGAGTACGTCCCACCCCCATTACTGCGCTAGCTGATGTGGCTTACATGACGCAATGGAAGTCGGTGTGGTGAACTGCTGCCTGCCTGTTGTGCGGTTGTAGGAGTGGCGTAAGTTGCTAAAGTTGCTGCTAGTATCCCATGCATAATTAGCCATATCACATCGAGGATGGCACTGCAGCTTGCTTCCACTGTCATAAACGCATGCACAGTGGTACTTGGCCGCTTTTGGGCGTCAGTTGGTGGCGGTGTGATGGTTGCCGGCACGAGCAACAACCTCAACCACAGTCTCATCACCAACAACCTCCGTCAGCAGCTGAAGGAGGCGCAGGCGGCCGCCCGCAGCAACGACGCCGCCGCCCACGCCGCCAGAAGGCAAGCACATGTACATGGTGATGAGTGCCTCTCTCTCTCTCTGCCCATGCTGACAGTGACAAGTACAACGACAGGCTGGCGGCGGAGGCGGAGGAGCGCAGGGAGGCCCTGGCGGAGGAGAGCCGACAGCTGCGGGGCCTACTGAACCAGACGGGGAAGGAGAGGGACGACGCGGAGGAGGCCAGGGAGGCCGCCAGGATGGAGGCCGCCGCCGAGGCAAGTTGGCATGCATGCAGATATGCATGCAGGTCAACATGCATACATGCATGCATGCCTGTAAGACACTCAGCCCAACATGCATGCGAGGCATTTGACAGCAGCTGGTGATGCGACTTGTGTTGTTGAAGTAGTCACTAAGAAATCGCTTCTGTAACACCAACACGTTAGAGAGACGATAGGCTTGCTGCTGATTGTTGTGTGTCTCACACACACAGCGTGAGCGTGCGGACAAGGCAATAAGCTCAGCAGAGACGGCCATGCGCACTGCGCAAGAAGCAGGTCACCTGTTCTGGCAAGACAGACACAAGTGGATTGCTGATCACGTTGTTACACAGCTCACACCACATGCATGCATGCATGCAATACTTCAGCAGGAGTACCCTTGATTCCTGTTGAGACACACACAATGCAGAGCACTGTCAGCCTGAGGTCATGTTGTTATATGTTGTGTTTGCAGAGAAGAAGCTGCAGCACGCCCACAAAGCGGCGTCAGACTTGGAAGCGAGCCTCAGCTGCATCAGGTCTGGTATGGAGAAGATCAACAAGGAGCGCGACCGTGCCGAACACGACCTGGTATGTGCACACGTATGTAGGATGCGTGTATGTGTACATTACAAGAATCTGCGCATCAAGATTGGCTTTCTGTCTAAGTGTGTGCTGCATTTGCCGTGCAGGCAGTGCTTATGCAGGGGCTACAGCAAGCGCAGGAGCACATAAAAAGCCTTCACGCACTTGCGTCGGCAACCACAGAGGCAAGTTGTTAGTTTGTGAAACGCAAGAGTAAACTCCGCTTCTGTCCGTGTGTGTGTAGAAGAGAGCGAGAGAGAGACAGAGAGAGAGAGTCCTTACAACAGAGAGAGAGAGAGAGAGTCCTTGCAACTGAAGTCTGTGTGCAGGAGCTGAATGCTGTAAGGAGTCTGTTGCTCGAGAAGTCTGCTGAGGTGGAGCGATTGACGCACGAAGTGCAAGACAAGGTGAGAGAGATATCTGCTCTGCAGGGCGATATCCAGCAGCAGCATCAGGCGAGCGCCATGCTAAGGGCTCAGCTTGACCGAAAAGTATTAGAGGCAGAAGCACTAAGAGCAGAAAACACTGAGGCGAAGCTAAGGGAAAGAGCGCATCTGCGTGAAGTAATTACTCTCAGAGAAAAGATGTCGCAGATGCGGCTCCGGCAGGCTGATATTTGCGCGGCCAGCAAGGATATCGCCAGCGCCATCTCACGGATATCCATGGCATGTGTCGGGGGAGGCAGCGAGAATGTCCAACAACAAAGGCAGAGCACAGTTGTTGTACATGATGATCATGACTCTGGCCCTAAGCAAGATGAAAAAGAAGAAGTGACGCCTCCGGCTTCGCCTTCGCAGGCACAGGAGCGGATGCCGACATCGCCGCAGACACCCGATGTCCGTGATGCACGCACTGAGTAGGACGCAAGTATTTTTATCAGTTACGGTTTTGCAGTGTACGCTGTGTACAGAATATGCGCAGGGCTGTTACGCATGCTTAGACACTCTGCTGTAATGGCATACCATGCAATCATCAACACAACACAGTCAATGAGAGTGCTTCATGGTGTGGTGAGTAGACTGCTCATGCATGTGTGTGTCACACTCTCATGCATGCAACAATCCCTGCAATCTATTTATTATACAAATATGATACAAATACACAAGCAACAACACCACCACCACCCGGGTTATGCCATACCGCATGTCTCTGCTCACTACTCTCAACACTAGCGCTCTACCTACCCAAAGGCTACCCCGTCAGACATGCATACATGTACAAGCAGTTACCTGCACGCAACTGTGTACAGCTGCAGTTGTAGAAATGTTGGAGATGTTGAGCACCGACATGTGAGTTGATTTAGCTGACCTCCCCGGACTCACCCAACTATATGGTCACGAGCCGCATCATCGACACCAGTGACAGCTGCAAACGGAAGCGCTTTCCTCTTATCGAACACCAAGAGCAGCAACTTCAACGCATGCGATGTTGACCTAAAGCATGCAATGCGCAACAGTTGTCGCCACAGACCGACGGCAGTGTGTTACACCAGTGTCTACGTTGCTGAGCATCAACGCGTTGACACGGTGCAGTAGCGTAGACCACATTCACAAGTGTTCTACTTTCAAGCTCATTTCAAACTGCCAACTAAGATAGCAAAGTTGTGACTGTTATGGTTGCATCACAGCAAGCATAGCAGCACAATCCCATCTTGGATTTATGTACACAGAGCCACTCGTATCACGTAGGTTGCGTTTGTGAGTGACAAGTTGCCACTCGCCCTGAAAGGCATCGCTGATTCCGCCACAGCAGGCTGACGTGATGCAGACTGGTCGATGACCTCATCTTACTGCAAGAAACTCAGAAGTCATGGAAGTCAAATGAGGGACGAAGGGAAGGGAGAGAGACTTCATTAGTTACGCACATGCACACACGCGCACCCAGGGCTATATGCCTTGAGTCCTCTGTACACATGCATGCGCCATTGCACGCCACGTTGTATGTATATTGGCAAAACCCTGCATCGCATCTCTTGATACACATGGAGGCCAACAGCATCAAGAGATTCGCGATGACGCAGCCGCCCCTCAGGCACGCCTCGTATCAGATTGGACTACTCATCATGGCAAGGAGCCCATGCATACACATGCACGTATGCTTGCATGCACACGTGTGAGATTGTGACAGCAACTGTGACAATGTGCACCAAGCCTCCATCAAGAGACACGCGAGATGCCAGCCATGTGCGGT
Organism: Chlorokybus atmophyticus; assembly: GCA_009103225.1. Lineage (NCBI taxonomy): Eukaryota > Viridiplantae > Streptophyta > Chlorokybophyceae > Chlorokybales > Chlorokybaceae > Chlorokybus > Chlorokybus atmophyticus. The sequence continues at coordinate 1,790,440 of RHPI01001037.1, read as the reverse complement.
TATTACTCATTGACCATCAATGAGGCAGGTGGTGGTCAGCTCGCTGCACATAGTATTTAACCAGAGTTCACTCGTACGTGCGTTGAAACAATGCAAGGAAAGACGCTGATGAAACCTTCACCTCACAAGATGTGCATGCGGATATGCCCTCAGCATCAGTACTACTGAACACTACATCAACTTGCTGTAGTGTGTCTGAGGCTTGTGCAGACTGTGCGCTGTACAGAACCACAGTAGGGCGAAAGCCTTGCAGCGATGCTTACAGCGTATTTAACGTGCATCAGAGGAACTTGACCATGGAAAGCAGCTACTCTCGGTGTGTGCCAGGGCATCAGACCACCCTGTGCGTATCACTCTCCGACACTTGTCTGGTACCTTTACTACTCTGCATGGCTGGAGTGCGTGCGCTTTGTTTAACTCTTCGAAGGAGATTGCAGGAGGTGCAGCTTGCGTGCATGGGGCACCTGCTAGACCTATCACTGCCAGGGGTGCCTTGTGCCTGGCAAGTATGGTTGCAGTAAGCTGGTTTAAGGTGCGTTTGAGTATGTACACATTTCCATGTGTATACACACTCCAACGATCGCAGGAGCAACTCGAGTTGAGTGCTGGCTGCTTCACCATGGACAAGGTTGCGGCGGTGAAGCGGCTGATGCAAAGAGAAGAGGCAAAGGGAAGGGACATGGAGATACCAATGCTGCAGAGTTGTAGCAAGCACGAAACTTGAAACCGAGGACTACACAGCAAAGTATCAGAGCTCACAATGCCAAGCTGGTGATCACATTTAGGCTAAATTTCAGCTGGCTTGAAGTCACACCATGAATAGGGCACCTGCAGTAGCGCACACTGTACTCACTCAGGCTGATGCATGCGGCTGGCTGATATCTTTGCGTCCCAGCAAGGACAACGCCAGCTTGTTGTCATGAACTTCATGGTTACTTTGTGAGTAACCATGATGTGTGCGGGTCCCGGCGAGAGAGAACAGTTGCAGTCTCCAGTTGTCATGCATGATGACCGTAACTTCCTGACCTGAGCAATTTGCAGATAGCGCAAGCACCCCGCCCTCGCCCCATGCGCATATGCACATGTGGGTATTACCATCGGCACCCGATACCCATGATGCTCGCATTGACTAGGATAATGGTTGCTTGTGTATGGCTTAGCTGCGCCCAGAGCAGTAGCATGCGGCACAGACGAATTGCCTCTGGTAATTGAGTCGGCCTTGGGACACGTAAAAATGGCACCAGGTTGAATTCCTGGGAGACTGCGCTCCTTCATATAAGACAAAAATGCTTCCAAGTGTTGTTGCTTGTGCGCAATTCAGTGTAGAGTATGCAATACAACGATAGTAGTGTGGTAAGAATGTATTGATGATATTGAAGCTTCTCACGATGCTTACAGCAGCCTGCTGTCACCGAGTCTCTCGTACGGTTTTGTTATGGTCAGCCTTGAAGTGGTCACCAATGTTGTATGAAGAGAAGCGCAATCAACTCCTAAATATGAAACCTACCATTTACAGAGTAGCCTAGCGTGTACCCGCAGCAAGAGCTGCAATGAACTAATTAGAATCAACTCCGACGGCTTTCCACCTACCTAAGGACGTAGACGAGGTCATCTTTGCGCAAGAGCGTCTCCGCGGGAGGATTGGTGTAAACGTAAGGTGCGTGTGAGTTGGGCTGAGCAGCGCGGTACAATCCCAATGCTAGCGTGCGGCGTTGTATTAACAGGACGGCAAACAGCTGACCATAAGTCACACACTCCAGTATCACTGGAACCTGTCGATACCAAAGTCAACAGTGAGGAGTGCAGTATTGAAATGTGTAACATACGGCCAGTAAAACATGCGGTATGCAGCTGTGTTACGTGCGTGCAATCTGCCTACAACTGACTTGATCAAGCAGGCAGGGTGTGCAGCCGGGTTCGTTGGAGCCCAGTATCAGCTCCGTCACAACTTCCACAGTGTGGGGATTGAAAAGGGAGTGATACATTAGGAAGTCCAGTGTAGGCGTGCACAACGCCTGCCACCATATTTGCTATCATCAGTATGTGCAGACAGGTCAACGAAACCCGTAATGCACTCACCTTTCCCTGTGCATATATCGGAAGCGTCTGGAACCTTTCCATGAGTGGCTTAGAAAAGGTGGTTGCTTTATTCAGAAACTTGACTTTCTCTTTTGCGTGCGGCCCGAGCAAGTGCATTGCAGATGCATCCTCAACCTGTTGCAAACATCACCATAGGCCCAGTACAGCAGAGCACACGCACACACAGACACAAGCTCTGTGTGCACGCACACCTGCAGCTGAATCCTGTGGGGACTGACTCCGACAACCTTCTCAGCCGCCCACACCGCTTGTATTACGTCCGCATCAGCACCAAAGACATCCAACTCTCCACCCGCATTGCTGCGCTCCCATGGCAGCACATCAGGTCATAATCAGCGGACTGTGTGTACAGAGGTGTTATGTGTACGTACTGATCCGGCCTGGAAGGAAACACTACAGAATGTGCGTACGCAGCACCAGCACGCGCAAGGTCCCTTGCATCCTTGGAAGAGCCACTGCATGCGATTGTGGGTTTTCATCTTTACTGCTACTGCATGCACAGGTAAGAAGCAAACATGAGTCAAAGCTCACCAGATGTAGAACACATCTGCGTGGACGCCCAAGCAACCCCATTGCTCTAGAGTTGGCACCTAAGTGTTGATGGTAATCATCAGCTTCTACAATACACTCATTCGCCAGCATTAGCAACATATCTCGCTTGATTTACCTCTGGTTGCAGCAACACGATCTTCTTTTGTGGTGCGCGGTGCGACCGCAAGTGACCCATCAAGTAGAACAAGTCTGGGTTTGCACCCTCGCACGCAATCAGGATGTGATCGTTGAAGTCCACCACGGAGCACGAATGGTCGGTCAGATGCTGAGCAACAACACATTGATTCAGTGAGTACGTCCCATCCCCCTTCCCAACAACAAAAACAAAAACAAAACAACAGAAACAGGCGCATATGCGATTGCATACAGCTACCTTCAGGATACTGTCAGCATTGGCCTGTATAATGGCGTAGCTGGGCCTATGTCCCATATTAAGCGCAGGAGGCCACCGTAATGAAACTTCCGCAACGCGGGCGGCTGTTTCGGCCGGCGTGGCATTACCTGAAGTCAAGAACAAGTTAACCCTTTGCTACTGCTGCCCTTGACTAAACTAGTTAATGGCGCAAAATGGCGGTGTCACATCGCTCAGGAGCAACCACCTGCGTGGTGTTTAGCCAGTGCGGACTTGACGCCCCGTAGTTGTGAGTCGTGTATGTCGACACGCCGTATCGACTCCTGCAAGCGTACATCATTACGCTATGACAGCACAATGATAACTTCACATGCGGCGTGCACCGTGATAGTGATACCCGGTGATGTCAAACACCACAGAGCATGCAACGAATGACCAACAAGGAACAACAAGGCGCCTTTCTGCACCTGCCGCTGAAACTGTCTTTGAGCAGCCTCAACGCAGTTCGCCTCCACACTTGTCACTGCTCTTGGCGATTCCAACACTCCATGAATGTTCTCCCCACCTACGCTGAAACTAGCGTCTCTGCTCGCAGCAATGTTGTCCAACATGCCCATCTCTGCCAAACACTGTAAGTCAAGTTGCATGTAGTTGAATGCATGCCTTGATTTAGTGCTCACTGCTCTCTGTTGAAGGTCGATGGCGAGATGCGCGCTGTGCGCTGCTTAGGCTATCTGCTATGACGAGGCCAAGGTCTGAACCCTGCCAGCAACAGATTTCTTCATCAAACAGCAAGCAAATTCATCTGTACATACATGCTCCGGTAAACGCAAAGTGAGTGTCCTTAAACAAGCAAACCAAAGAAGTGATAGTCACCTCAATAATATGGTCTAGTGGGCTGATGATAATGTTGCGATGGCCGCTTGAAGCACTGACCCAACAGATACCCTTGTAAGTATACTCTGATGCAATGCAGAGACACGGCATATGCTGTGCATACCTGTCGAGGCCAAAGAGCACAACAGAGTACCGCTTGTACAGAATGTTGGCGACCTGCGCCCCCAAATGTCAGCCCAAACATGCTGCTGTAACACTCAGGAGCCTTGGTGCAGAGTGACAACCACAGAAAGTTGCTGCGAAGTCGAAGTGGCTGACAACTATGTAAGCGGTGTTATGTTAGTTGATCCACATAGATTGTATTAAGAAGTTGAGCTCACCGCAAGAAAAGGCATGCCATGCAGTACGGGCGAGAATACTACTGGATACACTTTGTGGGTCATGCCATGTACGTACTCGGCCAGCCAGCTGCATGGACATGTCAGTTTCGCAGGAGTGACTGCATATTCGTATCTCATCACACGAACCTGCCGGCAGGCTGTTCAGTAAAATCCACATCATCCGCAGAAACAAAAAGGTTGGTGAGGAATGGCGTGATCCCCTTGACAAAGCAGCTGCGGGCCATGAGCATTAGGCCTATCTCCGTTGGACACACAGCCTGATAATTGCACACTCTTCAGTTGTGTCAAATGCAACATAACAGGTATGGCTGCGTGGCATGTCTCTTTTCGTTCGGCAATGCGCTTACATGCATGGCATTCTGCGATGCCCCCCATATACTGCTTGTGAGTATGTCGGGTCCAAAAACCTGCAGTGCAGTGGACTGAGTGAACAACCTGCTGTGATTGCGTGAGTGTCACAACACATAGTCAGTTAGTTTCATCCTGGTACCTGTACATAGATCATTGTGTTTCGCCCCCTGTGCTCTAGACACCCCATGCCGCGCATGAGGGAGATAGAGTCTTCCATTTCACGCGCTCTCGCCGCTGTGCGGCAACCCACCACAAAGATGGCAGCAGCCTTGTGCGCAGAGACCCTTACCAGATCAGAGCTGCACGCAGAATGCCATGGTTGCTGGCAAGCTGGATACTGGCATCAACTTACAACTCTTACAGCGTTTTGGACATCAGCACCTGTTGGTTGTGCAACCTTCAAAGTACTTGACTTGGCCGTTATATGCATTGAGAAGCAGCTGCATGTCCAAGCTGACAGCATGAAGGGATGCGTCAGCAACGTGACCACCAACATGTGTGTGGCATGCACCAAGTTATGGAGACAAGGACTCTTACCTGGGTTTGGCGGGAATAAGTAGGACCACTACAGTGGACTTGATTTTGCTGGCTGCGGTAGAAGAGAAGATAGTAGGTAGTCAGTATGCCAGCAAGCAGGCAACGTTGCACAGGTACGTACATGGCACGTGTGAACGGAAGAAGAGCTCGTACAAGTACGTCCTTGCTTCATTGTAGCCAACATCGCCAGACAGTATCACATAACGACTCTTATTCACAGGGATGAACATACCGCCGTAGACTCTGCACCCCCATGTTTACATTGTAGCTGGAAATGGTGAGCCAATGCAAGGCATTGATGCCACACAGGGATAAGAAAGCTTACTTTTGGTTTCGGATCTCAATCAGTTTTGTGATGCGCACGGGCACAATGATGACAAATGCAAGTATGGCCACTGACACAAGCAGCCGCGACCACACATTGTATGGTACAAAATCTCCATAGCCAACTGTTGACATCTGCGAGGGGCTCGTTTGGTGATGACTGTGACCAGGTAAACATGCACAATCAGCACTGCATCATAAGCATCTCACCGTGACGATGACAAAGTACACAGCTTCCGTGAATGATATGCATTGGTCAATCTCCATGTGGCCATTTAGGCCCAACTCTTTGGCTTGCTGCAGTGGCAAAGTCGTATACATTGTGTCGTTCTGTTTGGCTTGCCAGCATGTTGATCCCTCAGGCTGCACATGCTACAAGTCAAACACAAAGACATGGGGGCGAATACATGAGACGTAAGAGAAGTTGCAGGTTTGCATACGGGGAAGGCTCGCTGTAGTTGCTGGAAGATTGCAGCAGTGACAAACACTGCAGGAGAAGCGTTGAATAATTCAGTTTTGCAAACGCGTGCCTTTGTTGACGTTCAACATGAAGCTTACCAATGGACACAACCGACGCAATAAGAAGCCACTTCTGGCGCTCCAGGGAGGCGTTGGTTGTGACGCTGCTGCCTGCAAAGCTGAAAACACGGAAGGCCCTGCAAAGCAATACAGATATGTTGGATGACCATAGAAGGTGATGGACTCACCGCTTTGATACCTTGCCGTGCGCATGAGCGTCAACATTCGTGGGAGTGAAGAGCTCAATCTTATCAGTGCAAATCCCCTGCAGCAACAGACTGGTCATACACGTGAGTGCCTGACTACAAGATGTCAACCTATGAGCATGTCATATACCTCAGGAAGAGAGAATTGAAAAGGGACAGAAAGAGCGGTAGAACGGTCACCAGGTCCAACCATCCTTGTGAACTGAGTATGTAGGCGGGTCTTGGGTCCGCCCTAAACAAACAAGTAACATTGGTATAAGATATTTCTTTGCAGCGCTAACACAAGCAAGCAGTATACCTGAACAGCCTTAGCAAATAGTCCACAAGAAAAAGGACGCCAATGACGGTTTCGAGCACAGACATCCACTTGGGGGTGGTCATGTAGTATGTAGACATGACGAACAGCACCAGTGCAACGAACGAGGCAATGAAGGATACCTGTTGCAATGGATAAGGTCATGACACCATCGAACAATCAGGCAATAGTGAACCAACACAGTCTACTCACAAACTCGAGCATGACGCTGAGCCTGCCAGTGCGCAGATCAGCGCGCAGCTTATCGTAGCGGGTGCGTCTCTCATACAGGAGGCTGGCATCGTATTGCCGTAACACCGCCTGAATTGGCAGCAGATAACTTAAGTGGTGTACTTGTTGTAGTGGCTGGATGCTTTTTACTCGTTGCATGCAGCGTGAGACATGCTGCATGACATGCAAGCTCTGCACGAACACTGCACCTGTGAATCTGCATTGATAAGGTCGTCGCTTCCATCCTCGTAGATTGAATTCGGTTGCACACTGCAGACAAGCTATTGTCAATCCTATGCTTAAAATGCACAAACAATACCAAATGAGCAACGTGCGTAAGCCGTACCTTGCTGGCAAGCTATGCAGTCTGGCTCTGCTCCTGATTTTGCCAACGAACAAGCTGTCACAGAAAAAGGTGACGTGTACAGTCAGAAGGAGATGTAAGGCGATGGCGATAAGGGGCCGGCATAGGCCACAGCGAGCTATCTTTACCTGAACTTCCAGTGACTTTGAGCATCATGGCTGCTTGTGGGCAAGTCCATTCAACTCTATGTCTCGTCGAGCAAGACTGCATGTACAGCACTATTAAGCACACCGTCATGCAAAGCATTTGACTTTATAAGTCGTATCAAAACATATCAAACTGAGCAGCACAGCTGCTGGTGGGAGCAACTGCCTGTTTGAAACACACAGAAACACTGACCTCTGGGATAATTGCGTTGAGATATGGCTGCCACCACGAGCAACATACTGCTCTGCTAGCTTGCACTAGCAACCTAAACCCAGCGGCAGCTGCATTGCGGCTTGGGTGACTATAACCTCATTTGCACGGCATGACAGACAGCACTCCACACGAAACGGACGCCGTCCGCCTCCACCATCTTCCCTGCGATCCCACCGCCTCCATGTCACCGCCGCCCCAGAAGTTTAAACTCGCAAAACCTAATGGCTTGAAAACCCTAACTTCAAAAAGCAACGGCAACAACCTATACGTCGTCGATGTCAACAACCCCGCCAACAAGCTCGCCCAGCTTAACCCGGCACGTGCGGTGGGCAACGACCGTGACACCAGTCAGCAGCTCGACATCGGCACAGGAACATCGATATCAAGTCGATTCCACATGCGGATTACGTGTCTGACATTGGCGTATTCTGAGGGTGGTGGCTGCCGGCATGGCGGCGGCGGTGGGGGTGGGGGTGGGGGTATGCCCAGTACTGGCAGCGAGGAGGAGAAGGAGCAGGAGGTTAGCTGTTGGTGTGAGGGCCGACGCCGCAGCAGGGCAGGTGGAGCCAGTTCAGCAGCAGGGTGAAGGCTTGCAGGTGGCTGTGGAGAGAGGCTGTCGGGTGACCATCCAGGGCAGCTTCTATAGAAAGGAGAGCAGCGTCGGGCGGGACCTCGCCGTTCTTGCGGCTGCTTTGCATAAGGAGCAGCACGGCTCGCTGCGCGTAAGCATTGTTGTTGTAAGCATTCTAAAGCTTCAGATCACTCCCTACCAGCATGCGCTGACCTTGTAGCAGCATCTGAGGCATGCGTTGGGCTTGTTAGTTTGCGTACGTCACAGCATTGACAGCATTGGCGTTCAATCACGCATGTGGCCTGGCAGGTGCTTGACGTCATGAGCGGCAGCGGCGTCAGGCCCGTGCGCTACCTGTCGCAAGCAGGTGCCGATTTTGTATGGGCCAACGACGCCAGCCCCAGCACACATGCGGCTCTGCTTCGCAACATGGAGTCTACAGGCTCAGCTGTCGGGAAGGACATGCTTGCCTCGCAAGACGTTGGTAGCAATCTAGAAGCGGGTAGCAGTGCTGGGCGCTGGGGCAGGGGCAGGACTGCTGAAAGCACTGATGGCCGCTGGCGAATTACGCACCAGGATGCTGTTAAACTGCTCTATTCTCGCTTCTTAGAGAACGTAAGCGCTTTAAGCTGGCATGTGATGTGGAATGCAGCGAACATATGTCATCTACACTGCACTCACAGTCCTAATTCAATGTCCTATGATGTGCACCCTGTCTGTGTTGATGTGATGAGGCGGTTTTTGCAGGACTTCTATGATGTTGTGGACGTTGACAGCTTCGGCAGCAATGCCATCTTCATTGGGGCTGCTATGGCTGCGGTATGTGTACAACAGTATGTTCAGCATAATTTGTTGTGATCATGCTGTGTCGGTTGTCCTGAACTTGAGTCTTACCCGTCACTGACATGCAGATGTGGTGGCCTGACGATAGGTCAAGTACAATGGACTGCTATACATCACGAGCACAGATGGGTTCTCTGCAGGTAGACACTTGTGTCGTCTCGCCCAGAGCGGGTCAGCAACTTGATTTCTTGCACATGCTCTCAGCAAGTTGGATAGTCTGAACGCTCTATGGCTCTGCAGGTGGACATCACCCAGAGCGGGTCAGCAATTTGATCTCTTGCACGTGCTCTCAGCAAGTTTGATAGTCTGAACGCTCTGTGGCTCTGCAGGCTCTGGCCATGTATGGCTGCTATGCACGCGCCACACCAGCCGCCAATGAGCAGGTAGCGTGCTGAATACATGTGAGCTCTTATGCATGTGCCAATGGCAGCATATGGACAGAAACGATGTACATGTTAGTGGCTGGTCGTCATTCCGACCCAATACATGACACCTGAAACTTGTCTGTGAACACCACAAACTCGCACAGTTGATTGATCTTGCTGATGGTGTGTTGCATTCGCAGGGCCTACGCATGCTGCTAGGTGCTGCGGTACGTGAGGCAGCGTTGAGAGGGCTGGCTGTGACGCCAGTGTTTTCCATCTTTGCTCCACATGGCCCTGTGTTCCGATGCATGCTCCGCGTTTTCCCCTCCAACTCCTGGCCGCATCAGTAAGTGCATTCAACGCACCCAAGTTTTATGCTATCAGCCACGCATAAGGTCACCTAGGACAGAGAAGCCCACTTGCGGCATGTGCCTTGAGTGCTTGCAGTGCATTTCCAGTCCTGACAGTGCATGCGTCAGAAATTATGGCTTTGTGGCGCATTGCTTCCTGTGTGGCGAGTCCACAGCGCTCTCATGGCGACACCTTGGCAATGCCTTGTGCAAGTGCCGGCCCGCAAAGGTGTGCATCTAGCAGCTGCGGTGTGCATGGTTTGATATCAAGGAGATTGACTTAGCTGACTTAATCGTTTTATGCAGCCTCAAGCAATGATTGTGACAGGTCCTTTATGGACTGGTCCTCTGCACGATTCTACAGCTATTGATGAGATGAGCGCTCTGGCTTGTCGGCTTGGTTGGGCCAGCCAAGACAACGGTAGTGGTGAGCGAGTGAGCGGAATGAAGGATGATCTCAGGCCGCTGCTGCAAATATTACGGGATGAAGCGCAGCCACAATTGCCACCTTATTACTATCCCACATCTGAGGTTTGTTGCTTGTGTGCTTGGTTGATTTTCTGAGTTATGAAACGAAGCTCCTTTCTATAGATTGCCAGGTATGGCAAGTTGGCAGGAGTGCCTAGGCGCGACAACCTTTTGAAAGAGCTGGCCAAGGTGCGCTGGGTGGTTCATATGCATCTTGCATAGTTGCCCACTGCAATCTCCTTCTGCTCACATGAACATGCGTCTTGCACAAACAGGCAGGTTATGCTGTCTCGCGCTCGCATGTCGACAGCGGAGCTGTCAAAACAAACGCAAGCCATGCCGAATGCATACAACTTGCTAGTATGTCCGTACCTCCAAGAGGCGGTTGAGCAGCCAGGCAGATGTCAACTGCTCAGCCAATTGCAACGCTACCTTCTTCTGTCTGACGTCACAGCACAAGTCAGCAATCGCTGACATAGTCATTGTCTGCTTGGCGAAAAGTGGTAAAGATGTGATTGCATATCAGAAGAGGCATGAGAGCTAAAGGCGCCATTTGTTGCGTGTCTGAAGTTTTGTTGCCAAATCACGCCTTCGCACATGCTATGAGTGAAAGTGCGCACAACAATTGGCAGCTGCCTTATAGATTAAATGAGGCTATAGATTGCCGTGTGGTCAAGGCACGCAGAAGGCAGTCACCAGTTACCCACCAAATGTCATAGCGCTGGAAACAGGGCCTAGCAATGCAACACAACCAGCTTCACGACATAATGGTGTGGATGTGATCAGTGCATGTGTATTGGGGAGGTACCTACGTGCATGTGTACATTATATGTGGAGTAGGATGTGGTCCCCCCCCCCCCCCTCCCCCCGGTGCGAGGCCATTGTTTCAACGGTGTGGTCAATNACCCCCCCCCCCCTTCCCCCCGGTGCGAGGCCATTGTTTCAACGGTGTGGTCAATCTGTTACCGTAATGGTCAAGGGGCCATGTTACGACATAATGAACAAAAGCAATTGACATAGTGCAAGCATTTGTGCCCAATGTCTTCAGCTAAGAGATGAAAATAACCACATGCCAGTTACACCTTACAGCAAAAGACGTGATGTATTAGCACAAATAGTGTGCACAATGTTACTCAAGCACAGTTGGCAATGCGGCAGTAGGCGAGCGGAGGTGGAGTTTGCTGCTATGGACCTTGCTGCAAGGATGGCCCGCACACCAATAGCCGTGCTACAGGTGATGCAGTTGGCAATTGCATGCATGCATGTCTAGTAGGGTGGGGTAGTTGGTTAATTAGTTAGGCCGTAGATCGAGTAGAGTTGCCCGGTGATTGCTGTGATCAGCTTGAGGTATGTATAACATCACAAAATTTGCATTTCACTGTGCGTAAGCATGCACATTTACAGGCACCAGTAACAGTAACACGGGCTGGCCCAAGCCCCTATAGTTAAAACAACATGCAAGATATCACCATAAGTGGGCGAGCTTGCTACTTGTGCAGCCCACCCCTCACAGCAACATCCCCAACCTCGCGCACCTGAACGCAAAGGCGACTGAGCAAGTTGCCTTGTGGGCAACTGCTCAGTGTGGCTTCGCCCATCTTGTAGGGTTTGTTACGAACGGCTGCAAATGGTAAAATCGGCTGCAAATAGGTTTCGAGTTGTGCATGTATGGTGGTGAGTTGCCATGCATGCTATCGTTAGACATAATCAATGTGTGGAAGGCATTCGCTGCATGTCTAGAATAGTGTTTGAGATTTATGTACATCGTCGTAATCAAGCGCGTATTGCAATGTCGCATAGCTATGACTGTTGTTATGTTTGACATATACATCATGCGGCATGCAATTTAAACTTATCATTATCCACGTTGCCGTGATGAGCTATATCTTAGGCTTCATTGGATGTCATGCTTGTGCTTGCTTGGATCCATGCTCGTTTTGATTATGTATACTTGCACTCCCTATTTATCGTCCATTACACGCAGTTATTATGTGTTACATATGTGTGCATTGGTAAGAGCTTACGCGTATATAACTCAAGAAGAAGACGTATGTAAGTTATTGGTACACATTTATTACCCTTGTGCGAAAACCAAAACATATCAATATTGCATTGTCGATGGACGAAATGAAATCGCGCAAGCAGATGGCCTCAAGTGATAATACGTCTGCAAGCTTTCGTCAACACATCTACAATCAATCACTACACGCAACTGTGAACATGTTGAGCTGTAGAAGTGTTGGAAAGGGTCTATGACTCTCAGGCCCTTTCCACAACTTTGACTCTCAGGCTGAGTCAGGCGAGTTTCATAAAGAAAATTCACATGAAGGCATTATGCTCGCAGTCTGTACAACTAGTGGTTGTTGATCCGGATGTAGCACTCAGGAAGGGCTTGTTTGGTTTCAGTTTTGTTCGAACCTAGAAATTCTAGGTCCTGCGTGCCGGCCATTGAGCCGCTACTGACTGTCAATCAATGCACCCTGGCATCGTCAGACTTAACGTGCCGCTGCCACACCGCGCCACGTAACGCGCCGCCAACTCCACCGTCAATAGGCATATAGCAACCCGAATGCTGGAATACGCAAGTCATGACAGTAGGGTCCAGGCTTGAGGATCAGTGCACCAGGCTTCCCCAACTGCACGGGTGTTGTTACAGCTCCTGGTGGTTATGAGTCATGACTTGATTTTGTGTAGCACCTGATTTGGGGCACCTTGATTGCAAAGTAATGGACGTCCGACATATCCGAGGGCGTATCTGAGATACTGTATCTCGCGCCATTTGCCGAGGTGGCAGGTGACCAGCCAGCCGACTGCCAAGTAGGAAAAGTTAGTGATCAATATCAATTCCAGAAACACGCCGTTGGCTTTAGACTGTGTCGGTTTAGCGGCGGCGGCGGCGGCAATGGCGGGGACGGCGGTGAGCATGGCGGGCGTGGCCGGGGTGTCGACGTCGTTGGCAAATCTTGCCTTGAAGCGTCAGCTGGGACGCCGGCTGAAAGCTTCTGGCAAGAGGGGTCTGGTGTCCGGGGGGATCAGCAACTGGGGCAGGGTTGGGGGTGCTGCAGTGGTTCACAGGCGCAGGCCAGTGTCTTGCCGCCTCGGCAGCAGGAGTGGCAGGGCGCAGCCGGCGGCGGCGGTGGTCGATTCGCCGCCTAGGCCAGCCACTTCCGTCGACGTAGCCGACGATCGCCACCATCGCCACCATCACCACCACAATGGCAGCAGGCCTGACCCCCCGGAGCAGGAGCCTGGGCCGTCTCCCGAGCAGGATGCTGACACTCCTGCCACCGGTCTGGCCAGATTAGGGTTTCGGATCCCCGCTCGGTATCGTGTCGTCGCTGCTACGTCGCTGGCGTTCTGCATTTGCAACATGGACAAAGTACGTGCCCAGCTGAAGTCGCTTTAATAACCATACAGATTGTGAACAACTAACTTACTAAGATTTCCACAACACTGTAGGTCAAAATGCAGCCTGTTATCACAGCCCATTGGTGAGGTGATAGTGCCTCAGCTCGCATAGGTCTTGGCTGGTCATCGGGTCTATCGACTGTTGCAGCAATGCAGTCTTGTGCGTTGGGCGGCTGTATACATTTGGATAAGTTACTTCGGCACATGCCTCACGGGAGTCAACATGTGTGCACTACAGCACAATGTGCACTACCTAGAAGAGATGTTGCTACAATGGTTCCAGCAGTGACAATTGTCAAGCAAATTGCATCACGTGTTGGACACACGCACACTAGCCAACCCTGCAAGATGGGGTTCATTTCTAAGCAGCTCCACTTAAATGACAGTTGCACAAAGAAAAAACTGAGTCCACACCGGGCAGTTGATTGTGCATTGGTCTCTTTCGAGCTTCTGCCAGTAACACAGTCTCACATGTACGATTGCATGCTCCTGCCAGTTGTTTATTTGGTCCCAATTTTTACTGCAGGTCAACATGAGTGTAGCAATCATTCCGATTTCCCATCAGTTCCATTGGAGTGCCTCTACAGCGGGGCTTGTCCAGGTACGCAAAGCTTGGGGCACCACGTCTTTGGTAGCAACCAATGCTTCTGACCCCTCACATTAAGACACGCATGCTCGGACACAGCACATATGTGCTGCCATCCGTTAAATCCCAAGAACACTGACAGTTGTACGGGAGGCCATCTTGCTTGCTACTTACTGTAGTGTTGACCATCCACATGTTGTATTGCAGTCTTCATTCTTTTGGGGTTATGCGCTTAGCCAGTTGCCTGGCGGCTGGCTCGCTTCATCATACTCAGGGCGGTGAGTAATGGCACGAAAACTTGTTTAGGTTACTTTGTAATGTTGGTAATGACATGTGGTATTGGATGCAGCAATGTCCTCCGCGCAGGCGTGCTGGCGTGGTCGTTAGCAACCGGTATGGTGCCCCTCGTTGTCACGGCCATCCCGTTGTTGTGCTTGTCAAGAGTGCTTGTTGGCTTGGGGGAAGGGGTCAGCCCACCGTCGGCGATCGACATCATTGCAAAGTTAGTGACTGTTTGCATGCATGGGTGTGTGAGCTCGTATCTATGCGCGTCTGCTTAAGCTCGTAAGTGAGGGCCTTATGTCATGTAACAGCGACATGTGTGGCATTCCAACAGGTCCGTTCCAAACTCGGAGCGGTCGCGGGCGACCACAGCCACCTTTAGTGGACTGAATGTAGGCTCAGTGGTTGGGTGAGTAGGAGACAATCAGTATGGCATGGTCTGATTGCGTTGTTGCATTGGTGTGGCACATAGTTCATGACTTACATAGCTTTCTTAGGCATTGAATGATAACCACTGTCACTTACTGGCAGGCTGCTTATTGCTCCCGCTTGCATAGAGCTGTTCGGCTGGGAATCTGTCTTCTACGGCTTCGCTTTCCTTGGCATTGCATGGTATGATATGCCAGCAATCCTGTCAACATGCACTCGCGAGGATTGCGACGATGCTGTGGATGCTGGTGGTGGCGGTGTCATCAGCATGTCTTAAGACGCCACATACAATGACTGCAGGTCGCTGGCCTGGGACTGGATGGTTGGCCCTGAAAATTTGGAAACGCAGTCTACTGTAGGACGCGTGGGGAATCTTGTGCCCGATAAGGCCGCAGGGAAGATTTTGGCAATCGGCTTCCAGACCAGTACGTGTTAATTATTCATATTCATCCAGCTGTACCAGTACCAGCAGCATATTTGTCTTATGTGGTATGTCGACATGTATGAGTGGTATGCAAGATGTGTCCCACATGACAATGCATAGCTTGCAATCCTTGCGGTGTGCAGCTTGCCTTACACACTGGTGCAAATTGAATCACTGCATGGCACAGTGCATAATTGCAGTTAATACAGTGTGCGATGCAGTGTGTGCGATAGCTTCCAACAGCGATAGCTTCCAACATCAGCTGTTTATGCGAAGACTGTGCAGTTCACTCACTCATAGCTGTTATCAGGCACACCTGCAGTTGTGATACTAAGCTTAGTAAAGCATGCGCGGTGAAGAGTGTTGTGGTCTTTGCACTGCCAGGAGCAGGCGTGCGTACGCACTCAGTTTCACACAACTCACTTTTTCCATTCGTCACAGCTGGATCCGGAGAGCAGGCTGCCCCAGAGGTGGAGAAGCCACCGCCGCCGCATCAAGTGCCCTGGCGCAACATCTTGAAGGAGCCAGCGGTGCGCACTCGCTCTCTTGCATGCCCTAATGCAAGCTCTCTCTCTGACTGCATAACTTGTCTGTGACGCAGGTTTGGGCCATGGTCACCGCTCACTTTTGTGGCAATTGGGGCCATTTCGTCCTGCTTTCTTGGCTGCCGACATATTTTACTGAGGAGCTACATCTCGACCTCACGGGTGCAGCCTTGGTGAGCGACTCAACACTACACTATGATTGTCCGGGCTGCATGGTGCTTCATCAACCTGACTTGCAAGCACACAAACATGACACACACTGCTACATCCTTCCTTGTTGCTTCCACTATACCAAAATGTTCTCATGGCAGTACTCTATTCTTCCCCCGCTCGGGTCCGTTTGCATGGCAACGGTGGCTGCATCCATAGCAGATGGGCTGATTGCCAGGGGCACAGATACCACGAAGGTAATCATCGTAGGCGCTACGTTATTGCTGCGTTGCAACCATGCTGTGTTGCTCTTGAGTGTGCATGAGCAATATTAGGTCCATTACAATGTCATGTTGTTCGCGATTGTGGGCAGGTGCGCAAGTTGTGTCAAACAATCGCCTTTGTTGCGCCCGCGACCTGCATGGCAATAGCTGCCTATGCGCCGGACCTGTCGCCAATGACTGTTGTTGGCGTGCTCACGACCGGCGTGGCCTTCTCATCCTTTGCATTAGCTGGTGAGAAAGGGATTTAGACTGCGGGAGATTGAACCGCCTTTGCTCAGGAGTCACAACAAGTCGCTGTGATGGGCAAAGGAAATAACCAATTGGTGTTTTGCAGGCCTGTTCTGTACCCATCAAGACATCTCCCCAAAATACGCAAGCATATTGGTGGTGAGTACTCAGCTTTAGCTGACATGCATGTGTTGCACAACTCACATTCTGCTGCTGTTACATGTTCCACACATGGGTGTTTGTATATGTCAACTTATGCATATGCATGCACCTGCATGTTCGAACTTAAATAACTATGCGAACATACAGTCTCTGGATGCGCGTGTGCTCTTATGCGTGCGGCACATGTCAATACCATAGTCAATTCATACACGCGCAGGGGTTGACAAACACTGCTGGTGCTCTGCCTGGAGTTGTGGGCGTAGCGTTCACTGGCTACATGCTGGATAAAACACACTCATGGACGGTAAGTGCATTGTCTAACAACCTTGTTGCATTGGTGTTTGACTAACAACTGCTTTCATGGTTTGGCAGCTCGCGCTTTTCCTGCCCTGCATTACATGTTACGCCATTGGCACATTGGTCTGGAATCTGTTTGCGAGCAGCGAGCCACAAACATTTGGGGAAGAATAGCCGCAAGTCTGCTGGCGGCCACAATGGCTTGTATAATAGCAGCGTATGCACATATTGTAAAAGAGCGTAGGCTCCTGCGCACACTAGGTGCGTTCTTGGGAGAAATACCATGCTGCATTCTTTGCGCTACTACTGGTGGAGCATTCCTCCTCCAGTCTCACAGTAGTATGCACACACTGCTTTGGGATAGAATTGTGATATAATAGCAACTTCTGGCTTGTTCCTTGTTGTGACGAGTGTCACTGTATACACATGGGTAATCGCACAATACTGCCAACTGGCACATACTCGTGCTTGGTAAAGGTAGAGGACCATGCTGACGGATATGCATAATTTTATTGCACGGGGTTTGGGCGACAGAAGTAGTAGGCGAGATAGTATACTAGCGTGCGTAAGTACTTAGCCTAGTGGTTGTGTGAAATTGTGTTGGTGTCTGTGTCTGCCATGTGCTAAGCATGTGACATGTCCAGTTAGTTGCTATGCACTATGTGCATGCTGCTAGTAGTCCCATTGATCTTCACGCAAAATTCCACATCACATAGTACATTCGCATCTATGATACATCAACGTCCAACTGAATTAGTTGCCAGGAGTGTGTAAGCCGTTCATGTAGTGTGTTAAGACGGTGTGGGCACCAAGTTGTGCACAATTATGTATCCCACAACGTGAAATGCTGCATTGCATGGCATAGCTAAAGCAGTACGAAAAGGCTAGGAGTAGCCAACCAATCCGAGCATAACAATTGAGAGAGAAGATTGGTACATAAAATCTAATTGACAATTATGCCATACTGACAAAACTTACCATTTACTTGTGTGCTACATCATTTTAAAGTTGGTGTGGATCCTGCCAATCCATTACCGCGGGAATTGGTTGACTATTGGCTTGCATACAGTACATGTACGGTCTTTCAACCGGCTTCAAATCGTGATACTCCAGCTGCATGCTTGGGTTGGCAGCTTGGTCCTACCTCACCACCTGCTCTGACTTGCCCGCCTTGCATGCACGTAGTGGCATGCAAGGCGTATAGCCACTGCCCCCGTCGCAATTGGTAAATGATCGCTTGCTTTGTTGGTTTATTACTGTGAGTGCGTGAGTGCTATGCATCTTTGTATCCTTGGAATGCCTATGTACATGTTGTGGTATTGGTTGTCTGCTGTTGCAATGTAGTTGTTCAATGTGTGTTGCTTACAAGCTCATGTATGTTGTAGCTTCCTTCTAGGGAAGTTCATGTCCTGCTGGTAGCTGTCGTGTAGGCTGGTGCTCAATAACCACCTTCATGATGGCTTTCAAGTCCTGTCTCTCACCATTTAAGATGACAACATCTAAGATGTCAAACAATGCCTTTGGTTACACGCCTTTAGTCTTGTGCATGTGAGTTGGCATGCCCGCGATGGTGGCAACGGATACGCGCGCATTGGCGATGCCAACTGGCGATGCCATTTGTACCTCTTTGTAAAGAGGTACACGTGGCCAAACAAGGTAGACTTTTATGCCGTGAGCACGGGCCTCGTTGCCTATGTAGCAAAGGCAAACCCTTGGTGCTATGACATCCCCGTGGGCTGGACGCCGCCGGAGGAGGATGATAGCAATGACGACAATGTTTTTGTTCCTTCTCTGTACTAGACCCCCCTCCGTCGCCATGGTCGCCAGATGCCGCATTGGTACCATATAAATGAACCTGGAGACTGGGTGGGCCTCATTTGGAAACGCATAGTTTGGGCCGTGCAACAATAGTGTCCGGTGCGCAGGAAGCCCCCTCGAGCGCAGCGCTTGGGGAGGGGACGCACTGTGTGGGGTCGCTCGTATTATAACGAGCACGGATGCAGCAACATTCAGTAGCAAACCAACCCACTCTCAAGGCACAAGAGTGCCACTGACTGGAGCTGGTCAGAATAGAGCCTCTACATTGTTATAACTGCATAGCGATATAGCTCTCGTACATACATGTAAGGCCCGCAAAGGCCTCCTGATCGTGGATAACTGTGCATGTGTAGAGTTGGTGCTCCCTTCGCATTGGATGTCCCTCACCGAGTGACACTGTGTGTGTAGGACTTGGTCGTGCCTTGAATGTGAAATCAAATGCTGATCAGGACAACGAGCTCCCCTAATATCTATGGTAATGAGGATCTATGGTAATGAGGACGAAGTGCGCGATAGCCAACAATGACAAGATGGTTGCACAACGATTAATTTAGTGATATGTGTAAAAGCCCGTGCATTGAAAACACCAATGCATGTCATGCATTCACAACATGATGATCCCGTGAATGAGCACAGAACGGATCACTCGAAGTTGGTGCCAAGTCACTTTTAATGCTCTCTGTATGCACTCCTCGATGATACTGTAAGCATGTAATGCATCGTACCGAATAAGTCACTGGCGTGGAGAGAACATATCAGCCTCTTGGTAGTATGGGTTGTATTGGGGCGTTTGCGGTGTCGATGTGATAATAGCACGCTTCTCAGCAAGCATGTACCTTGCTCACGACAACAACACACAGCACTCACACCTTTGAAGCAAAGACAACCGCTATTGCAAATGGGTTCAAGCAAGAAGCATACACACCAAGGAAAGGTATGGTTCGTGACAGCTAGAACGGCGGCCCCTAGCAAGGGTAACCGCAAGGAAAGGACTTGCATTCTCGACTGACCAGTTGAGAATGCTAGCTGGGTACTTTTATAAAAATTTAGTTACAACCGGTATACCTGAAGCGGTTACAATTATATTGTAACCGCCGTAACTGTTCGTCTTCTTTCATCTGGATCAGTGGGATCGCTAGACGGCTTTTGCTTAACCCGGCCGCCCAGGATTGAAGCAGACGGACGGTCGCGATCGTATATGGCGACGTATGTAGGTGTAGTCAGTTGATGAACTGCGCGTGAACACAGCTGATCCGCACCGCTGTTCGTGGCGGGCACACCGTCGACCATCAGTGTTGTCGGCGATGTGTTCGACGCGTGTTAACGGTTGCGGGTCAGTGCTGTTGCGCGCAGTTTTAGTAGTATTTGTTGTGTGAAGCTGTTTTGAATCGCCGTTGTGCAGCGCTATGTATGTCTGTCCTTGAACTGATAAAAGATGTTGCAACGTTATAAAACAGTGCGTGCACCGTTGCCCAATGGTGGCCGCATTCAAGCTCTCAAATTCGACATGCGTGGGATCAGTTGCGTGTAGTCGGTCTGTGTTGTTGGGCGGCGGCGATGGCGGACGAGGTGTCGCTAGCGGATCGTCTGGAGGAGCAGGGCCGCAAGCTGGCTGAGATAGAGGTTGCTAGGGTTGCTCGAAATGTCACCCAGAAGAATGACGCCAAGCGCCGGGCAGAGGATAAGTGCTATGTGACGCAGCTCAAGGAGGAGTGTGGGTTGCAGAAGTCGAGAATGTGTGTCACCAGTGTGTATTTGTATGCATTGACATGTGTCAAGGTCTGGAGGTGGCGTGGCAACGACCTGGTGCTTCAGTCCTGCCCTAAGGTATGTATGTAGGTGATGTTTTGGCATTGGGCTGCATTGCACATTTGGTCCGTTTGTGTCGGTGTACATGTTTGTGCATGTCTACCTTGGTCTCTTAAGCCATAGATGGCTTAAGATGCGGCAACATTGTGTCCTTGGCAGGATGCACCTGGACTGCCTGGTGGTGGTGCGGTGGGTCCTGATGGTCAGGTGCAGTTTATGTTATGTTCAGTGAGCATCACGTTGATGGTCGTATGTCTTGCTGTTACTGAACTGATCCCGCTGTGAAGGGTGAAGATGACCCCGGCACGTCCAAATCTGAAGATGACGGCATGGCTGATCAGGAGAATATCCCTCCGCAGTCATGGCAGATGAACAAACGCCACAAGCAGCATGCGATTTGTCAGCAGCTGTCACAGCATCCACACACTCGTTATGACAATAATGGCAATCGCCGACACATGGGATCCACCTTGTCGAGGATGCAGGCAAACATCAGGCCACCACCACCAAAGACGCCGAAGACTCCACATGGTCTCGCGGCAGGTGTGCGCAATGGGCAGTCACGGCTGTTTAGTCTCGAGTAAATAAGGTGTTTGTGGATACAATTGTGAGATAAATAAGCCTTAAAAACATGCCTTGTGCATATTGCTGTCCACTTAACAGTGGTTGCTGTGTGTCTTGGCGGGATGAATGTGGATTTATATGGATTGCTGTTGTGTACAGATTATGTAAAACCGTATGCGCAGAGCCGTGTCGCTAGCCAACTTGAGGTGAATAAGCTGTTGTGAAGCTGGATTGCAATGTCTTCATATTTGCATGCGCGTTGTACACATAACACCATCTTTTTCGTGCATAGCTGTGACAGTGTCACGTTGCTCCATGTGTCATGTTTACATGTAGGCGCAGAAGATTGTGTATGGTATTCTGTCAGAGGAATGCACACGATGTAGTGTGGTGCTAGTGAGTGATTGCTGAGAATGCCAAATGACGAGAGTTCAAACACGAATGTTAGCATCCAAATGAGCGCTGTATGCGATTGCTGACAGTGTTGTTTGCAATTTGATCCAAGTCTATGTTGCCTCCATGCCTGGCCGTAGTGTCTGAGGAGAGAGGTGGAGCAACTGGGAAAAGCGCGTGCTGCGTTGGTAGCGGAGAGGGATGCTTGCCAGGCTGAGTTGAAGACTGTCCGCAGAGAGGTGTCTCAGTTGGAGACCAATGTGGTGCAGAGGGTACAAGCTGCTGTGCAGGCAGCCCTTGTGGAGTCTCGCCGATGGCAGACACAGTGCGAGGCCTGTACAGGATATTGGTGGTTGAACCAAGGGGTTAACGCTTCTGACCCAGCATGAACTGGCCTATCATAATGATGAGGTTTGTCTGGCATGCAGGAATTGAGACAACAACTACTAGTAGGGCGGAGACAACCTGTGCAGACTCAGACTCCCAGGGCCGCTGCGTCAAGTTTGCAAGTTGACCGGGATGAAGAGGTGGAAAATTTACAGCGCCAAGTTGAGGTATTGTCTAGAGGCTGTTGGTGAATGTCCTGCCTGCCAAACTCCGCACAGTGGTTAGGTATAACTTGGCTTCTGTGTCTGCAGATGTTGAAGAGTAAGCTGCGCGAAGCATCAGAGCTGAGCAACACAGAGAGGCGGGACAGGTTGCGTGCAGAGGGTGACCTGGAGGCTTACCGCACTAAGCTGGCGGAGTTGGATGATGTGATAGTTGGGCTGCGTGAGACTTTCATGGCAAGCAGATTACCGCAACAGCATCAGTATGATGCTAGGGTGGCAGACAAGGTGCGCGAGCTGTTCGTGGACGAGGTGACGCTCGTGGCAATGGAGGAAGTGGTGGGTCCCTTGCCGTGTGCTGTCAAGGAGGTGGCATCCCAGCTGCTGTAGAGGGATGGAGTTGTACATCTGACGGCAGTTGCAACCAAGTTCAACGTAGGTTGTGTGCGACTGCTGCTTTGTGCCATTCAACAGCGATTGAAGTCAGCAGTGGTGGTTGTGACTGGGTCAAGACAACAAGGTACCCTGCTGATCGGTGCATGGGCACACCCCTTGGCATGCCTGCTGCGTCATGGAATGAGGGTCACGGAGTTGCCAGCAAGCACTCGAACATACAGCAAAGCACATACGGATCCCGAGGGCATCGATGATGACGCGCTGCGTGAGCTTACCAGTCTGATTAAGAATGAGAGACAGCGCGTTGTCGCGCGCAACGATGTGGACCATGACCTGCGTTTTGTTGATTGGGATCGAGTGCGAGAAGTCTGGGGCGGCGCTGCGACAAGTATTTGGAGCCATGACAGGTTACAGTGTCTTGGAGCGAGCCAAAACAGCTGGTCCTCATCACGCGCGTGCCCTTGTCATTGTGCGCAACAAGACATGCTTTCTAATGCATAGTGTATTGTATGCGAGAAGCAAGTACACATTCTCTCCTCTCCACATGGTGGTGACCGACGAAGTGGACTCCCACTCCGAAGGCAACAAGCTAATGCAGTTCTTGAATCGACTTGGTGTGGCTGTGAGCCGCAGCCACATCGACCGGCACATTCATGGGCGCGCTTTGAACAATCTGGGTTGGCTGGCACGAATTCAGCCAGGCTCTGGCAAGCACGTCCTGGCTTCTGTGGACAATCTCGACATTAAGGTTGGGCACCAGGCAAAGTATAAGGGCAGGCAAGGGGGGGACATACACGCTACATCAAAGCAACTCACCTCAACTTCTGGCCGCAGTGCCGATGCGCCTGTGGAGTTGCAAGTAAGTGCCAATAGTTAAGAACGCATGCGGGCCATTGCACCAGCACTGCCTGATTACCTTCCTGATGGCAGCCATCCGGAAACCGCTCGCTGCCCGTGTCCCTGGTCGCTCAGCATGTGCCAGAAGCAATGTTCCCACGATCGCAGAGCAGTCGCCCACGCGGAGTGATACGTAGTGATCCCATTCTCAACCTGCTTCCCTCAAGAAGTGCAGCATTGCGTGATTTCAGGAATACCATGCACAACACAGTGGTGGAGCGGATGCAACAGGAAGATCAGCATTCTCTTCCAACATTAAAGGATGACTGGGCCAGGCTGCTACAGAATGCTCAAGGACGCGCCAGCGCGGTCGTTGTGAATGACATCGAGTATCTGCCGGTGTTGCCATTCTGCCCAGACAACATTGACAACCTCAAGTACGCACTCCTGCTGCGTGCACGGGTGGTGCTGACGGATGAGCAGTCGAAGATCTGCATGACAGGTGGTCAGAAAACGTTTGCACTTATGCAAGCATTATTGAAAGCAAAGCCTGGGTATTGGGAATGGCTTGTCCCGCTTCCCGGGGACTTCCATGTGCTCATGAACATGCAGCCTGTCATCGTCAAAATATCATGGGACGCTGCACGGGATGTCATGTCCTTGCACGCTGGGTTTTCAGCATCCATTGCTCGCAACCATCTAGTAGATGGACACCACTGGAAGTGACGCAACAACTTCCTCTGCAAGGGCTGGGGTTAATGTATAGACGGATGTATGAGCTGTGGGAACGCCGAGCATGTGAAGAAACGAAAAGCAGTTGCATTGCTGACGGCCAGAAGTTTGTCGTCCATTGCTACTCTGTCGCGTGCTAGCTTCGAAGCATGGTGCGAGGAGCAATGCAAGACAGATGCCACATGGAAATTTTGGTGGGACATTGTCAACCGGGACATGCTGCATTACCTTGATTTATTGTGCGGTGTGCGGCACAAGATTTGGGACCTGCGCATGGCCAGCTGCAAGAGGTTGAGCCCATTGTCTTTTGCTTGGGATAGATTCCATTACCAGCGGGTGATGACTTTGCACCTAGCGGATCTGCAGGTCTCATGCCGCGTACGCTGCTGAACATGCTGCAAGCAGATGGTTTTGCAATCAGTCTCACCGGCGCTAAGGGTAGACTGGTCGCTCTTGATGAGGCGCATGAATAGCAGGTGAACCGATACATGAAGATGTCACTCTGCAAGCCCACTGCAGAGTTTCTTCGCCAGAAATCGCTGTACCTTGGAAAAAGTGAAGTCAGTCACACAAGCAGGTCCTTCGCCAGCTGTTGATTGACTCCAAGCTAAACCATATGGACATGGACGATGATGCAGATGATGATCACCACGGGGTTGAGCGCAACCTGAAGTCTGATGAATCGAGGTGTGGCGCTGACATCCAGCATATTCTAGAGGTGATAAGGGACAACAATGCACTGGATTGTCCACACACGCTGCAATTGACCCATCTCACCTCTGGAGTGGAGGCCACAGCGGCAGCATGTGCTGATCTTGCCAGGCATCACGAAGTGGGAGTGGAAGCCATGAAGACGTATGTCGAGGTTGACATCTGCAGAGAGGCACCATTGGCCAAAGTCAGTCGCAGATTCAACTTAAGGACAATGGCCCCTGCTGTAACGGGAAGGTACATCTAATTACCACAAATCGACCATTAAAGCACTAAGTCTTTTGTGGTCGAGTGGGCTGTAACATTGGTCATCGGAGCTTGAGACCCGGGTTCGATTCCTGCCTTGCACACGAATTCCGCGGTCGTTGTTTCTCGATCCAATAACATCGTAAATGGTCACTTTATGAGTGCCATCATCGATCGGGTCGCGACTTGCCTAATGGCAGTCGCGCCGGACTGACCAGTTCAGTCGGCGCGGCAGGGCGCGACCTGCCTATCGCGGCGACGCGACCTGTGGGGCCGGCAGCGGAGCGCTATGCGCGCGTTGACCGGTATGGGCTTAAATTGGCCGGTTCTTGGGTGGTGGGACCGGTGACCGACCCTAAATCAGACTCCTGGGAAGAAAATTCCCCAGCTGCCGAGGACGTCAGCGTTCTTAAGTGGGGGGGAATGTAACGGGAAGGTACATTAAATTACCACAAATCGACCATAAAAGCACCAAGTCTTTTGTGGTCGAGTGGGCTGTGACACCTGCGACCAAGAGGCTGTCGAAGCAAGCCACTGTTCTCAAGCAGTACAGGCTCGAGATGCTGGTGGCCAAGCGACTCGCTGCAAACGGGGCAAACAAGGCAACGGTTACGGCCAGGTACTGTGAACATCCATGGGCTCTGTTTGAGGAGCTCATGGGCAAGATGCGGTCTGGGGACAAGGCTAAGTTCCTTGCAGGAGTTGCTTCATTAGACATCAGTTGCTACAACCGCGGATCTCCTGCCGGTGTTAAATGTGTCATATTGGAGGGCATGTTCTTGATCAATTAAGAGTGTCAGCTTGCGCATGGCACGATTGCTGACTACATCCAGCATCTGATATGCACCTCTGTTCTGCCGCGACTCGCCAACCCAGCGGTGCAGGGTGTGCACATCGTCTTCGACACCCCACGCTGGCAAACTGGCGTGAAGTCGTCGTCGCAGCGTGCACACGATGGTGCATCTTCATCTTCGGGTGGTTCTCTCACAATGGACACGGAGCTGCCGAGGTCTTGGAGAGATGTCTTGAAAGACCGCAGCCTCAAGCGTTTACTGTGTGAGCTGATAACTGAGCACATGCCACGCATGCTGTCGGCGCACCTGCGTCCAGACCCGGAGGTGGTGTTTGCTGGCGGTTCCGACAAAGAGGATGTGGGGGACCTGGCGCAAGTGGTGTCGCGCAACGCAGCTGGTGTTGTGTTGCATTACTCTGTCATCGAGTATGAGTGCAACCACGGCGAAGCTGACTCAAGAGTATGGGTGCATGCAAATAGAGCTCCTTATAACCACGTCATCAATTACTCACCAGACACAGACGTGACAATGATTGAGTTGGCTATCACGGAAAGTTGGGATTCTCCCATGAAAGACATCACCATTCAAGTTGCACAACACTCGCGAGGGTCCATGCTGCCACCTTTTGTCAACATGGACATGCTGCGCAACCATGTCACAACCACACATCAGCTCAGTGCCATCAATGAGGCAAGCAGATGCTGGTGGCTCTTACTTGTTTATGCTACAACTGGATGCGACTACACCTCGTTCGTGGGCGGGATCTCCAAGCAGTTCATCTGGCGTACTGTGGCTCAACACGCGGAGTTTGTCACTGGCAACGTCAGCAAGGTGGAGCATGAAATGTGTTTTGCAGTGCTTCGCCTGCTTGGTTGCTGCTACTTCAAGAAATACCGATCGTCATTTGAAAGCGGATCGCCAGCATCGTTGTTCTTTGAGTTGCACGGTAGCAGCGCAACCACCAGCAACAGAGTGTTCTTGGCTGTGTGGTTAGAGGCCATACACAAGACCATCTGGAACAAGACTGCCACACCACGTGACACTATGCCAACAGTAGATACGCTGTGGCTTCATGCGTTTCGTGCTGTGTATGCGGTTCAGATGTGGATGCAAAGCACGGAGACAGACATGCGCTTCCCTGACTTATTGGCGTATGGATTCCAGCTGGTTGATGGCGTGTGGGTGGCCGTGCAAGACCTCGAAGAGAACACGGCAAGGAACCGACGGCAGGTGTTGATGAAGGTTTGCGGCTGCAAGCATGGTTGCGCGATTACACGCTGCAAGTGCCAGAAGTTGGGCCACGCATGCACTGACGCAAGCTCCCACATTGGTTGCGACAACCACGGTGATGTCCACACTCGCCAACCCAGGCACCTGAGGCACAGGACCCCAACACTTGCCATGGACCCACTCATGGTCAACCTGAATCTGGCCAGGACATCGACTACACCCTGCCCGACGCAGACTCTGAAGAGGACAGTGATGTTGAAGATCTCACACACATGGAGGTGGACGACATTTGATTTGGAAAAAAACCACATGCATATCGCGACAAGTCGCATGCAGACGCGGACAGCTCACATTTTTAGGGTTTGCGAGCAGTTCGGTTGTGACATTGCGCTTTGGGTGGGGCGAAGGGCATGCCGATTGCCCGTCTGCCGTTTGCAGGTCATCATGCCACAAGCGTCCAGGACCTGTTCAGTATGCCGTGCATTTATCGTGAGCAATGGTCAACGAGCCCGCCTCCATAAACACCAGCAGCAATGCCTTGCTTACCAGTAGAGATTTGGATTTACAGCTGCGTGCTGGCACCATCACACGCGTGGCGTTCACATTCTGGCATGCCGTGGACAACACAAGTGCAGACAGCCTGAGTTCTTCCTGATGGAATGCTCTTGCACTGACTGCGCAAGTTCCACATTCGAATGGCATGGGCACCCCATGCGCTATATGCCATACATCCGACCAGGGACACAACTACCACAATCACCACTGCAGCACACAGTGGTACGTTGCTGAAATGCGCTGCCCTGGGCAAAGAGTGCCTGCTTTGCTTACCCACACTTAGCTTGTGACTCAGGCTGCGCGCAGTCGATGTGGGCTCGGGGCTATGCCACGTCCAGCCATTACGCCATCGGACATTAGTGTACAGTCCACCACAGAACTTGGTCTCGCAATCTCACCAAACGGGGGCCACCATGTGGACTTGCGCCAGCGTTGCAACGATGAAGGCCTTGCACTCGGTGGCTGTGCGGTTATGGTCTTATCTGCTGACAAAGAGTGGTACAGCGGCAACGTATACAGTTTCAATACGCACAACGGTAAGGGGCCAGGTGCAGTCCACATGCTTTCATCACCCTCACGTGATTACCAATATCCATACCTGTTTGCCAGGTCGTCATAGCGTGCGCTTTTGCATTGGTGACGTGCAGCACCTCAACATTGCGCTGCACAACATTGTGGTCACGTTCCCACACAATGGCAGCACCGCGTGCCACATTGTGGGTGAACAGAGAGTGCAGCAACACCGCAAGGCAGCACCTCCTGTGCAATCCTTGCCTCTGTGGTCGACCACTGCACCCCTGCTTGTGACCCAGACTCACCTGTCGCCCGATGGATACCCGCATCGACCCAAGGTGCTAGACCTTTGTTGCGGAGGTGGAGGGGCCAGCATGGGGTTATATCGAGCTGGCTTTGAAGTCACTGTAGTGGACATCAATGCACAACCGGAATACCCATTTGACTTCATACTGCAAGATGCAATGTCAGTTGACCTTGACGACTACGATGTGATATGGGCCAGCCCCCCATGCCAAGCTTATGCAACCTGCATTCCAGCAACACAACGCCAACAACATGGAGACAGTTGGCAGCACAGTCAACTACTCCCAGTGCTGCAACAATGATTACAAACATGCGGGAAGCCTTACATCATCGAGAACATTCCATCAGCCGCTGCTGTCATGGAACACAACATGGTGTTGTGCGGCACTATGTTCGGACTTCACCTTCACACATCGTGTCTTCGAGACGCAACCCACGCTCACGGTGGACATGGTATGTGACCACACGCAACGCAGTCTGGGCGCTTTGTCTGGACACCCTGCTCCTGTGGACCATTCCATCTCTGACCATAAAACGATTACACAGCAAATGTTCCTTGTGTATGGGAAAGCTGCAGCAAGGGGCGAACTCACCGGATGGCAGCAAGCTCTGGGCATTGAAATCCATGCAGAGACCACCTTAGTAGAATGCATCCCCCCCGCCTACTCAGAGTTTATAGGGCGGCACATGCTGCAGAGGTTAGGATACACACTTAGCAACAGTCCGCTGTCATGGTCCACGTAGTTGTCAACAAGGCTACCTGCACAGCACATCTACCAGTGTGGTCAAACCAACACACAATACTGCACTGTCATATGTACATGATGTGCATTCACTACAACACATGCCTGGCAGACAATTTCCTTGCATGCTGAGCAGACCCTAGTCATCCTCGTCAACGGCCTCTGGCTCATAATGGCGTGCCTCCAGCTCCTCATGCTCAACACGTTCCGGTCCACGTGGCGCGTCATATTTGCCATATTCCTCCTCGCCCTCCTTGCTCTGCCCACTGCCGGATTCATCGTCCATCTCCCTGAATGATGCATACACATCCATGTGGCATTTCCATGTCTTGTGCAGACCCCAGTGCTCGATGCATCTGTACTTGTCCTTGTACTTCCTGCACTTGTCCGTGAGTGCCTGCATCTGTGTACACATGCAGCAAAACAGAGCGTTCATATATATGCCCAGACCACAGCACACAGTATCAGACACATTGTCACCTCGTTCAGTTCAACCTCGCGGTCGCCATCACCGTTTGCCGAATGCCCCCTCATGTCCTTATTAACCCGCACCAGAATCTTCACCTGTGCACAAGGTTTTAATGACAATCATACACAGACAGGCAACATACATGCCAACAACACATAGTAAATTACCATTCATCACCTGTTTGTTGAAAGCACTGAGCTGTTTGTTCTTCAGCTCCAGCTCGTTGGTCAATGCATCGATCTCCTTGTCCTTGGCTTTGAGCTCACGTTCGCATCCTGCAAGGCGCATTATGACACTCAATTTCCACACTGTGAGTTACCACACACGCATGCACTGCCAAACAAAGGTCGTCCCGACATCAATCACGCACAAGTATGGCGCTTGCATGGGCAACAATACAGCATGCACAACCTGCAACCCTGATTAGATTAGTATGAGCATGATGTGCGAATGAAACCTTTGCACCAGATGCGCAAATTCCACAAACGATCCAGCAAATGCAACATTGCAAATATTAAAGGCGGCATCTCTTATGCCTAGCATGACGAGCATTCGACACAGGAAACCCTTTCACAAGCACTAGCAACCCTGACCAAACCTAGTTCTAGAGTTCAACACATATTTGGCAACTAGCATGCTGCCAGCACAGAAATAGACCGACCATACCACAAACACATACCCTCACGGTACAGGTTGGCCAGGTTGGGATCCCCAGCGCTGCCGCCGACCCAGGCTGGCTTCAGGCTGCTGCTGCCTGCCATGCCGCTCGCTCTCCCCGCCACCACCAGCGATTGCACACTAGCAGCGACACCAGCGGGAGGCGCAACAACCACTACACCGCCGCCGACGCCGACACCCCCGCCGCCGACACCACACCCACAACAACAACAACAACACCAAAACATATGCTGCCTGCAACAAGTGGAGTCATGGCGCATGGCCAGCCAACCCATGCCGCTTCTTGATGTGACACCTGTCCCATGTACTGGCGGACTTGCACGTGATGTCAGAGTCCGCGTCACCCAGGGTTGATGACCCCATGACAACACCAGGCGCACAAGGTGACATCTTTCACAACCCCAAAATGACGCCCGGACGGACATAGCAGTCAATGACATGTTGCGCAATTGATGGCATGGGCATCACCATGTTTCAGCTTTTAACAGCAATGTGCAACAGAATAACTCGCTTCAGTACAAGTCAAGCTTTGAGAAGTTGGCCATTATGTGCCAAGCCAGCAAATGATTGGCAACATGCATCATGCATTCAGTTAAGGCACAACTCCTTGAGTGCGGCACAGTGTTTGACATTAGAGTAATTGCGCATGGCCAGCCAACCCATACACACGTCAGAAAGTCCAGGTTACACACAAACGCCTTGTGTACAGGTAATGACGCATGCATGTTGACTAACGGGGCAAGGGCAATATCCAAGCTAGATAGATAGCTGAGGTTGTATAGGCAGCCTGGTGGTAAAACAAGCTATTGCCATGTTGGACTGTGCTTGTGCTTGCGTATGTGACAAGGCTGTGCAATGGTGAGTCACATGCACAACATTGCATATACTCTACACAATGACTTTTGATCCCCCAACATCAACCAATGTGGGGCAGCACTTGAGGAGCCAACACATCAACCAGTCAGACGGTGTGTGGGAAGTCGAGACACCGACAAGGGCACAATGACGAGCGCACTCGCCATACTTAGAATACAGCTGCTTGCGCTCTATCCTCCAGCACGATGGTCCTGCGGCCGGGAAGCACCTGCAAACAGTCTTTGCGTACCATAAACATGCGCGGACAACATGAAACACCACATCAGCCAGGGCACTGCCAACAGTGCTGGACACCGCTGTTATGTGGAGCTGTTGCAGCTGATGAGCACGCCACACTCAACTAAACACACCTATACACTACATTAAAAACATCAGCAACCGGCACCTGGCACAACTGGCATGATAGGCTGCCATCCACCACCATCAACTGCAGGTGGGGGATGTGGCAATCCCGGATTGTCGTCGTCCCCAAAGTCGCCCCCTTGCAATTCGTGCAGACTCCACTACCCCATCACAAATGGGGACCAATCTGTGTCATGTCATTGCTCCACCCAATGCCGGCGTCGCCCAGGCTCCTCATCACAATCGGTACAAATCACCCACCGCGCCAGTACAACCCCGCCCACAACATGCTCAACAATCAACAAATCACTGTTCAAACACATGGGCACCCCCCCGGCTTGCCTAACCCTATGCCAACAAAATCAAAATCCAAATTCACCCACAAACTCACATGCAGTTCTCTCACACCCTCAGGCGACGACACCCGATCACTAGGTATCTGCACCGGCCAGCCCAGAGACACCTTGCAACAGTAACCGCTCAGTACCCAACCATGACAATGGTAATGTTCACTATTAAACTGCACAACAAGTTGACGGCAGATCAACCCACCCACCTCCTTATATTGAGTACGATAAAAGGAACGACTACGCCTGATGGACGGAAGCGGTCCACCGAGCGTTCAAGTCACAGACTCGCCGCGCTCACCACCCGCCCCCAGGACGGACGCCATGAAACCCAAACAGCCAACCTTGACAACCACAACGCCGCCATATACCACACGGCCCGCCAAAACACTACACACAACCAATTCCCAGAAGCCGCAGATATCCCAGCCTGCATCTACATTGATATCGAAGAGCCCCGATACGACAACAAACGGTGTTCGTTGGCTGATCCAACTGAGTGCGACACCGTCTCGTCGATGCTAACAAACATCACTCAACGCAGCTCCACGGTTAGTCAACCACACCACACCCTACACCGACAACGCACTAGCGACGCCGATATACGCTCAACCGACACTGATCGATCAGCGGTGGACACGGGTTACGCACCATTCATATGCATGGTTTGCAGAACGAGACCGACACGCTCGATCAGCGTAAACCGACACGAGTCATGGCATCCACACGCTAAACTTCGTCACCCACAGCGCTGATTGGGCCGGGTTAAGCTTTGCCTGGCGGAAAGCCCACTGGGATCTATCGCGCGAGACCTCCAAGCCCTTGATGATTACCGCGGCTGATCTTGATGTGGATCCGGTTCGAGTGATACCTTACCATATCTGAGTGGCAGGCTTAAGGCAATGTTCCTTTAGCTATATGCATGTGGTTGTGCATGATGGCGGCGGCGGGCGAGGCCAACACATTAGGGATGCCGAAGCGCTACATATGTGCATGCCTGTACATGGCCCAACAGGGCGGACACTGGCGTCGTGAGCAAGGGGCTCGTCGCTAGTGTGGCGGGGGACCCTTCGCGTCAGGGTAGCATTGCTGATGTCTCCGTTGGCGTGGAGCTTATCGACAGGGCCAGCAAAGTTTGGCCAGAGCACATTCTTGTGCGGGAGGGTGGGCGCTCGCGGTGCGTCCGTGAGTGGTGGTCTCCCAATCGGAAAGGCGGGCCCCGTCCTGCTACATGGTCAACTGGGCAGGTGTGTATAGAACTCAATGCTATATGATGCAGCATGGTGTTGATAGCAGCATGGCGTGCAATATATTGCATTGGCTAGGCCCCCTCCTGCGTCCTCCTCCGATCCAAGTGGGTGGCGCGGACCACTAGTGGTGCCCTTCACGCAGAACGCCTTTGGCCGATTGCCCACCCGGATGCATTTAGGTGTGGGGTTGCCGTAGTCGCAACATCACAAATGTCTCATAGGGTTATTGTCCAAGATGCGTCTATGTGAGGTGTCTCATGGGCTACTACATGCTCAAGAACCCCCCTTTGAACGATGTTTCCCTGCCTGCTCTGCCTTCCTGTCTCCCGGTATTCAGGCTGCGTTCTGGCACCTTCCCCCGCATCAAGAGAGGCATCTAAGGCATAGATGTGGTATAGTAGAGACTGTTAGCAGTCTCTGTTTGGTGCCTCTTTGTACATTGTATAGGCTTCCTCTGGTGTGCTTAGTGCATGGCTGTAGAAGTCTCTCGGCTGCCTGCTCAGCGTGACACTGCATGCGTCGAGTGCTCATGATAACGAGTGCTCATGGCATGACATTCATGCAGCATGCATGAGAGTGGGAGTTTGGGGGCGGGAGCATAGCATACACATCCGCACACCGCTCTACACTGCATTGCTCTGCACCGTTCTTGCTGCTACCGCTCATCCTCCAGCCATCAACTGACCAACTGCCTCTACTTTGTACACGACAGGTCAGTCTCACAGCACCTCTTCAATCCCACCCGCCCACCAACCACTACCTACGAATCACTGCACTGCACAGCACTTGGTAACTTGAGGTGTGTAGTTGAAGGCCCCGGGTGTGTGTAATTATATGTGGCGCCCGCTTGCATTGCCTTGTGTTTGCTGCATGTACTGCATGTCGCCTGCTGCACGGTGTGAGGTGTTGCTGCACTTGACACAAAGCATTGCACGACTACGCATGAATGCTTATTGACTTTTACCGCATGATGTAATATCTTAAGATAAACCGCAACTACTGCGCACTATACAAACAAGCACTTGCTCCAGTTGATGGATGTTGCATATGATGTAATGTCGAAAAGCTGATGTTCCCTCACTTATGCCATAATGATACCAACATTTACTATCACGATTGAGAGGTCAATGCCCCATTCGGTACAGCGAATTAGGATTGGTGCACAGGCTGCTACACTTGCAATGAACATGAGATGCACCAAGTTTCCTTCGCTAGCCGTGGCATACACTTTACACCAGCGTAAAGCTGCACAAACCTTATTGGATGATAGCCTCGTTAACGCAGTACTCTATCCAATTGAAAATGATTGCGTGGTGTGTATGTGGTGGATGGGTGTGTGTTGCGACTGTAGTCTTCATTGTGTCCAACATGAAAACATATACTTGAGCGTAAATGAAGTACGTGGCATGCGTGGCAAGCACGCAGACAAGGCAACAACTTAACGAAGGCTTCACATCTCGGATAACTCTCTCATTACTACACGGGCATGCATTAACGGTGGTACAGTGGATGCATGCTGCTAGCATTGCCCACGCGCATTGCTGTCTACGCACATACCCCATATCACTATCCACCCATCACGTAGCAAGCAGCCAGTGCGAACAGCATGTATCTACACGATTAAATCTATGCTTTTAACGGAACTTGCGCTTAAGTAGCAAGCTTTGTAAGCCATTGCAGGTAAGTAGTTGACAACGACTCTCTCTCGCTACCATGCAACGGCAGCTGCTTGGCAGTGTATGTGCATGCGAAGGTATGTATCCTACTGCTTGTTGAAAAGCGTACTTAAGAACGTCCTTTACATCCGTTTCATAGCTTGCTTCAGCCACTATCTCATTACATACACTTTAACGAGTATATGCAACATTGATGTGGTAAACTCTAAGCGAGTGCAACATCGCGCCAAAACGCCAAGTCAGATTTCACACACACACACTTGGTAATATTGCTGCAAGTAACCAACCCACATATAGCTGAAGTACAGGCGCAGTGGCAGCTCATCTCCTGCTTGTCATTGCGTTGCGGCAACTGGAAAACGCTGCCTTATTGACCTATCACTGTAGCTGAGAGTAACAGCTTATTCGACCTACCCGTATGCACACTTTACACATTGTAGTCCGCACCATGCATGCTGGCGCAGTACCATTACCCTTATATACAATAAACATATACACTCGACGTAACATATACGTCTCTGCAGACTCCGAGGGCGGGAGCTTCCGCTAACCATGACGATTATAGAAAGTACATGGTGGCAACCTCCACCAGCTTGTCCTCAGGGATATTGAATGCCTGCGCCACGGTGCGCGTGTTGCGGCGCAGAAAACCGTGCAAGATTTCCAGAATGACATAGCGCAGCAGCTTGCGCTGCCCTTTCGCGTGAATCACAGAACGCGCAACCACGTGCGTCACCTGCATATGCATCATCACACCCACATCAGCATCGGAACCCAACGCCACTTATACTGTACTCCAAGTCATTTTCTCGTGTGCAAGTAGTTTTACAAGTTGCATTGCGTGCGAGCGTGTATGCATACGACCGTGCACTCCTGTTGTACACTCACGTGCACGCATATACGCACATATTATAGACTCACATTCTGAGACCAGTCTTCAACAACGCCAGCAACATGGTCGCCAATCTCCAATTCAATACAGCGCTGCAGCGCTCTCACGAACCCATCATCCAGGTCAGCCGTATCGTTGTACCCGAAACGCGCGATCACATGGAAGAAGTTGGTGAATGCCAGCTGTTTCACGAGGAAGCGCTCGTCGGCGTCTACGGTTGGCACCGCTACATCACGTTTTGTGAAGAATATCACCACCTAATCTATGACACGTATCTCTCATGTTGGACGCATGTTAGAGATCAAGTTCACAGTTGGCAAGCGCTGACCTCAGGCAATGCAGGGATGTTCTGCAGGTAATGGACAAACACCGGTGGCGCGCCAGAAATCATCTCCGAGTAGAACAGGCCAACACCATTGTAGCGGCTGTAAAGGTGGAATGCACATACGTTGGGATGTTACTTACGTTGCAATTAATGATGCTTCATCTGCTCTTACCTAACATGTCGGGCGTTGTCACGCATAATCAAATGAGTCTCTAACGCCTGCTCTGGCACCTGCCACATGACAATTCGTATTGATGACTCGCCAAGAAACTGAACAACGATCCTATGGCGAAGATGTCAAACATGATGATAGGTACACACCCTTGGAGAGGCTATCACTTGCGCTGGGCAGTTGCATTGCATCAACAGCGCTTCCACCGTCTTCTTGCCGTCTATGTCATACTGCTGCTTGAGGGATGAGCCATAGTACCTGAGTGTGCAACCATATCGAAGATGTGTGATTCACTGACATACACAGCGTGAGCTGCACACATGCATTAGTCATGAACTGGTTGACACCATACCAGACAAACATTGGTACGAAGAATGCACCCGCCATGGCAAGTGTAAACCAACCTCCTTGCGGGACCTGATGCATATGTAAGCAAAGGTTTGAACACATGCAACAGCA
Source organism: Chlorokybus atmophyticus (assembly GCA_009103225.1). Lineage (NCBI taxonomy): Eukaryota > Viridiplantae > Streptophyta > Chlorokybophyceae > Chlorokybales > Chlorokybaceae > Chlorokybus > Chlorokybus atmophyticus. The sequence continues at coordinate 1,753,938 of RHPI01001037.1, read as the reverse complement.
TGCAACAGTGGTTGACTGAGGGTCACAGCAAGCACAGAAGGCAGGAGACACACCTTGTGAAGCACCGTGGAGAGGAGGAAGCCATCAATAGTACCAAACACCAGGAAGAAAGCCGCTGCAAGCGGCCAAGGCTTCTGCCATACGACGAGTATGACCAACGTTATGAGGCAGGTTGTAAGCGTCATGACCGACACCACCGCAACACCTGCAGATAGTCATGCATAACGGACTGTTGCTCAACCAACATTCGTCATTGTCGCGGCAGATGCGACATACGCAGTAATGGTTGTGTGACGTACCGTAGGCCAGACCAATCTTTTGTGTTGTGCGGAACCCTATGACCACTGCCAAGGTGAGTATAAGCAGGATGTAGTTGACTTCAGGAATGTAGATCTGCCCCTCCACTTTTCTGGAAGTGTGGATGACCCTCAGTTTGGGGAAACAGTTCAGTGACATCGACTGCCTGATGATTGAGAAGGCTCCCGTGATAAGCGCCTACATGCACACGTACATCGGTGTGTGCATATGCGTGCTAGCGTGCGTGCTGTACACATCCACCCACAGCACCTGTGAAGCCACAACGGATGCCGCCGTTGCAATGACAAGTTGTGGCCACAACCACCAGCTAGGCAGAGCACGCCAGTAGACGAGAGCAACATCCTCCGGCCGCTCAAGCAGAAACGCCGCTTGTCCAAAGTATGTCACAACGAGCGCGGGGTATGCGCAGAAGAAGAACCCCAGCTGAATTGACTGCAAACAGGAACCCCATGACTTAACTCACCTTCACATACCTGTATTGTCACCACTTGATGCATAGCTCATTGCAAGTAAGAATCGCACCTTCTTGTTGAAGTGGCCCAAGTCTGCAAACATGGCCTCTGTTCCAGTAATGGCCAGCAAGAGACCGCCAACGGCCTCCCACGCAAATCGGAAGTCTCTTGTGAAGAACTTGACAGCATAGTGAGGGCTGAAAGTCTGCATATGGTCATGTTTTGGGCAATATTGCAAGACATTGTTGCTTATGACAGGTCAATCTGCAATAGCCTTTGCCTTGAGTATGGAAATGTCATATGTGACGATGTTGCGTATGCCCAACACGGCATTGGTGACAAACCAGACGAAGACAATGGGTGCGAATGAAGCGCCGATGTGGTCCGTCCCATACCGCTGCACCAGGAAGAGTACCGCGAGGACGATGCAGGTGACGGCCACCACAACGTCTGCGCAACACTCCAGCGTTAGGTCCAATTTGCAGATGATTGTGTAGAGTGCAGCTTTCAGCGCAGGTGTGATGGCCATGCAAGGTTGGTGTTAAGGGCTTGCAGACGTTACCATTAGACAAGTTTGAAATGCCCACTTTCAAGCCTGCCATTGCTCCAAGGACTGCAATATACATCAACTGGAGTCAGGTTCTTATTTGATGGCAACTGTGTCACATGCATACCAACAGATTAAGCAGTTGCCTGACTGTGCAGGTGTCAATACACCGTCCGCCATCAGAAGACATGTGCCGATCATGACAGCTAGCAGCAACACATATTGCAGCCATCTGCGCCGGACAAATGCATCGCTGCAGACAAGATAAAAGACACCTTTACCATAATAACCCATATCAGCCTGTGAAGGCCTCATGGACGGTCCATGGACTAAGCACGGAACACACCTTATGGCTTGCCCAACACGGGTACGCGCATCCTCAGCATGGGATAGTCCATTTGCAACCCGACGACGGACACTGTATTGTCTCAAAGACAAGTCGCCAGTGTGCGGAGAGCCTCCCACCGCAGTGATTTGCATGTTGCGTCGCAACAGCGAGTACAGCGCAAAGGTTCCACCTGAAGCAGCAGCAACCGGCACAAGGTCAAGTTTGATATCTTGTGACAGATTGCAAGGAGCAAGCGAAGGGTGTGCTTGCACCTTCTCCGTTGTCATCAGCAGACAGGACAATCAGCAGGTACTTTATGCAGCAGCTCAGCGTAAGCAGCCAGAATATGATAGATGCCGCACCCTCAACATCCTGCCAAAGGCGGAAAGAAACAGTTATCAAGAGTCACTTTGCACATTGTACACAACGCTTGGGGCTGTACTGTTCGTGACAACAAGTCCTTTTTTTGTGTACTGGTCCAAGAAAAAAAGAGTGTACATACACCATAATGGTAATGAATGCACCTCGCGTTTGGGAGGGGTGAAGAAGGTGGAGGAGTACACGTAGAGTGGAGACGTGCCCACGTCACCATAGATGACGCCCAGCGTCTTCCAAGCAAGCAGCAGCATCGTCACACCCTTCAGAACCTGCAAGCAACAACTATCTTGACCAACCTGAACACAACAACGTACTACAACACAGACAAACTAAGTGTGCTTACCGGGCGAGGATCTGCCCCGCCCACATCTGCGTCCTGCTTCCATTTTGAGATGAACGCAAAGGATGTGTGCGTTTGAAGCTGTGGTCTGTCGTTTCCAGAAGTCTCAGTGGATGACCGTGTCGATAGTACAGGGCTCAATGCATGCTCCCCTGTCACGCTCAACTCCAGCTGTACCACAATGACAGCGTTACTTCAGATGAGCAATCAAAACGCCTGTCATTGGCTCAAACTTAACCAGCAGAGAGGCCTTATGTAGTCCCTGTGTTGTGTCATAGGTGAAGCAACAAGCAACCAAGTCTCTGGCCGTCATCATTTCGGCACACAGGAGTATAGAATGCCATAGAGTAGTCTGCATTGTTGTGGGCGCAGCATCCATTCTACCAATCAACCACTCAAACAACCAACCAAGTACAATCTGGGGGACACAGCCGAGAGCACAGAATGAATCCAAGTACTTTTCATAAGCATGTACCCCCACTTGCCTTGGCCAGCCAGGCAGCAAGCAATGGCGACCATTTTCCAACAACACAGCATGCTGGCTTGATGCCTACAGTGCTGTGCACAGCACGCCTCACCTGTCCGCTGTCGGCGCGAGCGGCGGGGTCGCCAGAGCTGACTCCCGGAGCGGTCAGCAGGTTGGCAACCTGCTCGCCGCCGGCATGGCCGCCCGCCTCAGACATGGCGGCAGCTCACTGCCAAGCTTTCCAGCACACTAGACACTACCTGCCATAATGACAGCAGCTTACTTATCAGACTGCTTTCAACCTGACAAGATGGCAGCTGGCGTCGCGAGCTATGCATGCAGCAATTGCCAGCTCACACATACAACTACATGCATGAAGTCTTCACATAGGCAGCTTACCCATGCCTGCTCACTGCCAGCGACCAAGCAAGCAGGTGTCCTGTACTCGTACACTTACCAAATAGAGAATGCACTATGGGGCGGCTGGTTCAAGGCAGCTCAAACCACCAAACTAAATAGTCTGTCCACCATTTCCAAACAAGCTTACCATCCCACTGACTGGACTCACACGTGCACTCACCATCAAGGCGCTGCGTGGATGATTGCTATGCAGTATTTACCGTAGTTAATTCACTGTGTGAGGAGAGCTCCCCTGCACAAGCAGCATTAGCAAGCCAGCCAGCCTGTGGGCTCGACGTAAGAATATATTTTTGAGATCGTATCTCATGTACGGGCACTGCACGTTGCCAAAAGGTCCAGCACCATTTTGGCACGTCGTTCATACGGTATTGACACTGTACCTCCAGAGGGCCGGACCATCGCGTCTCTGCGACGCCCGACCGCTGGTGTCGAGCCTAGGCACACAGCGTGCGACAGGTGCGAGGCGCAGGGAGGTCCGTGACGGACGGTCCTTGTGTGACAGAGGCAATCTGCTATTGGAGGAGGCTTAAAGGGGGGAGTCTGCCCTCCGAGCAGTCCTGCGCCCAGACACGGTGTCTGGGCGCAGGGCTGCTCGGTCGTCTGAGACACGCACCTACGGCACAACCCCCAATGAACCTTTTTGTATGGCAATAAGCTGACATCTTCCAATCAAAAATCACAGGTAGAGCGCGCACAACGACCAAGATGAAACGGAAAACCTTGATACTTTGATGGAGTTTGCAGCATGTTGAGAGAGAGGGAGGGAGCGAGACAGAGAAGGAGAGGGG
>RHPI01001037.1:1720329-1740694 GCA_009103225.1 Chlorokybus atmophyticus | reverse complement strand
GCGTGTGTGTGCTGGGAGCTGGAGGTGAGCTTGTGGTCGTTTGAGGGCTCCTTCCTTGGTATCTTGGGCTGGAGGGACTTCCATCTCTCTGGGTGCTGTAAGTCTCAGTTCTTGTGCATAAATTTGCCAAGCATTAAGCAAGTAAGCAAGTGTGGAAACGTCATAGAAGGGCTGCCGGTTGAGCAGCAGGTGTGCGTCCACCTGTGCACCCCACAAGGCGCTGGCTTGCATTCCAGCACACCAATAAACCTTCAAGTGTTTATAAACCCAAACGGCGGCCGATGGTGTTTACTTGATTTTGAAGTTAAGGTCCACCGCAAGGCAACACATGTGTACGTGGAGCATATAGATGTACATTATATCCATAATCAACACAGATGTGTTAGCGTAGTAAAGTTATTTTGGTATTAAGTGCATTTCATGAATATTGTGAGAGTGAAAGTTATACGAGAATCGTAAGAGTTATAATTAGCACTTTTATACTGAGCATTAGCGGTTGGGACAACATATATTGCATCGAATGATGTTAAATCATGCATTGATATAATCATATGCTGGGAATCATCATCTTGAATAATAAACTCGTGACAGCTTTCCCTTTGTATTTTTCAACACGAGTGCCACAATGCGTGCTACAAAGCTAACAATTGAAGTAGTTGACAAGTAGGGTGGGTCTTTACCCAAGGTTTGCATAACATGCTAGGCTAGCTTGTATGGTAGCTCGGTTGGATTTACTTGGGCTCACTAAAGTGCAGCAACTCTCTCTCATCCTTTTGTTACTTTCCAACATTCTTGCAAAGTCAGTATGCTATATTTTTAAAATGAATTCTTTAATCACACTGTATTATACTCATTGTACCTTAATCATGAGAACCTTAATCTTAAATGCATAGATCGTAACTTGTGAATTGATTGCATGCGCAGCAAAAAGCAATGTTATCTGACAGTTTAATTGCTAATCAAATAGTGTACCCAAATGACACTATGAGTGTACTTGCAACGGTTGCAAGTATACCATGATGACACATACATTGTGACTTTCACTTCATACTAATGTGGCTTGGGTTGTACTATTAATAAAGGTTTGAGGGACTTTGCAACATCAACATACATGTTATTTTTTTACTTTTATAGTCGTAACTATAAGAGGATAGAATGAATATTTTCTTGCAAATGTGGGCATGTACAACCGGTTGTAATGTATGTGGCACTACGATAACACGTGCATGGCTAACACGCATACAAATGTTGTGCGCGTGTGCTTTCATGGACACTTGATTTTAGCAATAAATTATGTAACACAAACTTTAAATGAAAGAGCATCTTGCATTGAATGATGCGCCACCATCGCATTAAATGGTGGTACGCGTTAGCATCTGATAATGCGTGGATGGTGGCGCAAGTTTGCACCACCGCCTAACCAATTTTGATTTCGCCTGAATGGTGGCGCTGGTACAAATCACGTATCAAATGACGTATATGACGCATTACTGCAAGTACTGCAGGTTTTGCTGGAACATCCAAAATGTCAACGCTAACAATAACAATACAATTGAAGTCGTAAGTTGCACACATACTATCATGGTGTATTTTATGGGCGCAACAACTATTGCCAACCAGTCCAACTTTGTGAACATTAAATCTACCCGTATCTTTATGACCCCTTCAATGTACAAAAATTTAATCAAGTAAACGGCTGCCGGGTAGAAAGTTGTATGTAATTTGCTGGGTAATGGCATAAGCTTATTCGTGTTGAGACTTTTTGAAGATGCATTCAACCCGCCTTGATTCTTCATAAAAAAGGGGTAATGATTACGGTGTATACGGCATGTATGATTATATACATGAAACTATATGTAACAAGTTACAACGGCGACAATCACCTGTGATAGAGTTTGATTTGATATAAGAAAGCATGGTAGACTACTGCACATCACCTCATCAAAATCACATACTACTCTTATGTCACATGTGTACATGTGACATGAAAATAGTATTTAAAGAATATGTAAGTAGGATTGCCCCGACATAAGTCTCACTTTTTCGAAGTAAACCTGGTATTGTGATTACGAGGGTGCAATGTACACAGATTAATCTGTCGTGTACACAATTACCAAGAAAACACACGAAAGTGTCGCGGGTAAGCAAGGCCGCATCCCGTACCAAGGATGATGCAGTTGTGCTAAATGAATTCAAATAGCTCATGCAAATCGTCAATGCTAGTACCGCAATAGTGCGTGCACTGTAATATAACTGATATGCGACAACAAAATCAAGAAAAGACGTTCACCTAAGAGCATATACACGGTAATGCAACACAAAGGCAGCTCGCAGAGTGATGATCCCTCAAGCATATAGCCAAGCTGGTGGCCATATGTTTGCGTGCAGGTGAGGTGTTGGTGGTGATGTGCTTGACTACGTAGGGGACCTCTTTTGGCTGTCCTGCATAAATTCCCCACTCACAAGCCCTGGTAATGAAGCGGCCTGCTGGCTCGAACGTGCTGACATCTTGTGCGTTGCATGTGCTTGCATGCACACTCACATCGTGTTCATATTCTCGTACATGCACATCTGCTCGGAAGTACTCATTCTTCATGCTTGTAGACGTATGTCACCAGCTGCAAGGCTGCGGCTGGTGACAAACGTTTGTAAGGTAATAATTGAGGGTATAAGTATGAGCATCAGTCTGCGCTTGTACGTTTGTCCCTCACATCCATGGAAAGCGCATAATCATGCAACGCATTGGCAAGTTGTTTCAGCCTGCGACACGAGCGCTCTTATTTCCTGGATATGTATTATTCCTTGCAATGTGCTATACAGCTATCTTGCAACAGAACCATGGAGCTGCAAGCTAATATGCAGCTCATGCTGCGCAGTAGGGACCTACTACTACCCAGACATGTACATGTATATACGACCTACAGGTTGCTATATGCACTGTGAGTATACACACATCATCGTTGTTGCACCTGATATCGGGGTCGTGTGATTAACTGCGCCGGAACATGTTGAGCATGCGGTGCGACACCATGAAGCCACCAAATGCGTTGATAGCAGCGCAGAATATGGCGATCGTGTTGAGTGTGATTGACGCTGAGCCGCGGTCCACAAAGGCCCACTCTGACGCCAAAATGCTGTCATCATTAAAATAGTCTGTCTTGTTTCTCGACACACCCACCTGAGGATACCAATGGCCAGTTCAGAGATGAGAATGCAGCCATGTGTATGCATGAAAACAATACCACTCACCATGCCACCCAATATGACAATGCCGGAGATGGCGTTGGAGACACTCATCAGCGGCGTGTGCAGTGCTGAGGTCACATTTATGACAAGGAGATAACCAACCCATGCAGCAAGGACAAACACCTGGCAAGACAAAGGCAAACCAGTTGGTTGTGAGTTAAACAAAGCGAAATGTTCGGCCAGCAAGGAGAAGCGTCCAAGCGCACCATCCAGAGTGACGCCCAGTCTGCAGGAGAGAAGGCGGCAATTAAGCCAATCAGCACAGCCACCACTGCGGCGACGACGAGCTCTCCCGCAGAGATGATGCCAAAAAGACGACGCGAAGCCCAGCTCAACTGCACGCACAAGCACACATTAACATCTAAACCGCTGCAAGCTGAATAGTCTTACACGGTATGTGGGTCATGGGTAGTAGCAACCTTTTTGGGCTTTGCCTCCGCAACAACCAATTGAGGAGCAGCCTTCGTGGACGCTCCCCCAGTCGGGTTGATAACCTTTGGAGGGGGATACGTGACCTGAAAGCACAAGTACATGTTAGTAAATGGTGTTGCACAGATGTCATTGCGGGTGACAGCGCAACAAATGCACTGCATTTGTACCTCGTGCTGATGCACGACAGTCATGCCACGGATCACTTCATTCCCAAAGTCAACACGGAAGCCCTTGCCACCGCCCATCTCCTCCAGCAAGTGGAACAAGTTCATGCCGTACATCTCGGAGGACTGCTCGGCCATGCGGGAGGGCAAATCCGTCGACCCAATGACTGTCACCCGGTCTTCGTAAACATACGTCTCCCCGGGCCTGGTCAACTCGCAGTTGCCTCCGCCCAACGCCGCCAAGTCCACAATCACAGTGCCCGCCCTCATCGCATCAACGTGATACGCTGCAAATACGAGTTAGTGTTGGACAAGGAAACACATGTCTGTCTGAGCAGAGTGTGCTGGCAGCTTGTTGTTGTGTGGTGTCACACAGCCAATGAATACTCACTCTTGATCAGGACGGGAGAGCGTCTGCCAGGAATTGCGGCGGTGGTGATGATGACATCAACTTCCTTGGCCTGCGCAAATGCACACAGACACAAATGGATTGAACACATGCGAAACACAGGAGTCACAAACAATCGACAGAACAGCACCACCGTCGTTATCAACCACTCACCTGTGCCAAAAAGAGCTCCATCTCTTTGGCGATAAACTCATCAGACATGACCTTGGCATACCCGCCCTCGCCAGCACCATCCTCATTGAACTCGAGCATGAGGAACTCCCCGCCCATGCTCTCAACTTGGTCTTTGCACTCCATGCGCGTGTCAAACGCCCGCACGAGAGCCCCCAAGCTATTGGCTGTTCCAATGGCCTGTAGCATGCAATGCAGTTCTTCAGTGCTGGACTGTATGCACCTCCAATTACCAGTTGAGCGAGTGTACCACACCTGAAGGCCAGCGACGCCCGCGCCGATGACAAGGAACTTTGCGGGAGGGTACTTGCCCGCGGCTGTGATTTCTGGGTTGAAGAAGCGTTGGAAATGGGTAGCGGCCTCAATCACAGCTCGGTATCTGCGCAATTTTAGAGGTCACGTGCTGCACGACACAACCAATAGCGCAAGTCCCGATGCGTACCCGGCGATCTTGGCCATGGAGGAGAGGACGTCCATCTTTTGCGCGCGTGTGATGCGAGGCACGGCATCCATCGCCATCAAGGTGATGCCCACCTCCTTGGCTCTGTCAAGCAGCTCTGCGTTGGTGGCCGGAGACACCATTCCAACAAGCACTGTGCCCGGGCGCATGCGCTCAATGTCAGCAACTGTTGGCGTTGTGATCTGCAAGTGAAGGTATGTGTGAGGTTGTTTATTACATACACTAGCACAGTGAACCAACATAACCGTTGCTCAGTGAGCAGGACTGACCTTAAGCACAACATCTGCGTTGGCGAAAACAGCCTCAGCAGAGTCGCACATGGTCGCTCCCGCAATCAAGTACAACTGATCGGCAAAGCCAGCCTGCCAAACACAAGGGGCTCAATGTTGGCTCATGCAGAGTGACACAACAACCAGCAACACCAAGGACAAGCACCTTTGCACCCGCGCCGCTCTGCACCAAAGTCTCAACTCCAAGCTTCAGAAGCTTCTTCATGGTGGACGGAGTCAATGCGACTCGTTTCTCGGTGGCGGTGGTGTCATTGAGCACTCCAACCTACAACACACATACACACAACCTGAGCGTCCTTACTGATGCACTGCATGGTGCCCAGCAACAATCAAATACGTTGTTTCACCTTGAGGAATGTTTCAGGACGCGGTGATGGTGGCGCTGCCTCAACCTCAATAACAACCGGGGCTCTGGCTTTCCCAATCATGAGGCCCTTATCTTTGGACTGAGCAGCGGGCTCGGCAGCACGCAAACCTTCCAACACAGCATCCAATGTCTTCTTCGCATCACCGAGAAGCTGTGCACATGGAAGGTGGTAGTGTGTTGGTGTGCTGCATTTCAAAGTCTTACAGCCACTGCTGCTATCAGGTCAACTGGCTGGTCGACATTAATGTCCCTCCTACCATGTTTGTCTTTGGGTAGATGAAGAGAGGGTTATCGACGTTGGCGTATCCAGTAGCCAGGCTGCGCTTCATCACAACACATTTGGCCGCTTTCCAGACCTCCAGCACAGGCATGCCTGGAAAACCAAACGTGCACACACATGCATCAGTGCCACTAATTACTCCATTGACTACGCACGGTACAATCACCATTGAGGCATACCAGCAATGGCTGAGTTGGGGTCTGTCTGCGCTGCGGGGTTGACGGTGTCATTGGCGCCAATGACAAGCACAAGATCCGTGTTGGGGAAGTCGCCATTGATCTCGTCCATTGAAAAGACCACATCATAAGGAACATTTGCCTCTGCACAAGTAACAATCAGGAGTGCAACATGCATAGTATGGCAAATATATAGTATGGCAGGTGGACCATAGTAAACTCACCCGCTAGCAACACATTCATGTGTCCTGGCAGTCGGCCCGCCACAGGGTGGATGCCAAAGCGGACATTGACGCCCCGCGCACGCATGAGCGTGACCATTTCAGACACGGCGTGCTGCGCGCGCGCAGCCGCCATGCCATAACCAGGCACGATGATGACGGTCTTAGCCACGAGCATTGCGCCCACGGTGTCCTTGACGGTGATGGTTGTGGGCTGACCCTCAAACTTCTGTGCAGGACCAACCGCCTTCTTGCTGCCCTCACCAAAGCCACCTGACAAACATGCGAATGCATGGTTGCATGACAGCTGTGCATGTCAGACATCTCTTGTGTAATGGTTGTCTCAGGACCAACTTTTGCTGACTTCTACTGGCTGTGCGCTTGCAGTGATGTGTAAGCAAAAGCGTACCAACAAGCACATTGTAGAGGCTTCTGTTCATGCCCAAGCACATGAGGTACGAAAGGATGGCGCCAGAGGCTCCAACGAAAGCACTAGCGATGATAATTAGGCTGTTCTGAAGCATAAAACCTGCGCAGCAAGTATTTGAGATGAGCACACTGTGCCCTTCACAACAACCACAACTAACACACCGCGCACGTCAACTCCTGCACACACCTGCGAACACGCCTGCCCAGCCGCTCCCGCTGTTCAGCACGCTAATCACAACAGGCATGTCGGCGCCACCAATCGCCAGCACAAACAGGATGCCGTAAAGTGCTGAAAGAAATGTGAACACGAGCACCATTGCAAGGCCAGCTTCCGACCGCAGGCCAGTGACTGACACCCCGACACCCAGTCCAATCAGCACCAGGAACACCAACAGGTTGATGACAGTGCGGCCGGGAGGGATGAAGTTCTTGCGGATCTGTATAAACATGACATGTGTGATGTCCAATGTTGCCAAGCATTGCAGGAATGCTTGCACTGCACGGCAATGCACACACACACACACCGTGCCCTGCAGCTTAAGACAGGCTGTAATGGACCCTGTGAAGGTAAGCATACCGACGCAGATGCCTAATAGGTAGAAGATGTCCTGCACAACGTCTCCGTAAGCATGCTAGACAAAGACAAAACAATAACAGCCATAAAGGATAGCTGCGGCAGCAACAGCGCACCTGAAACACCAGGTCCTTAGAGCCCTTGCCCAAGTAGTCCTGGCGAGACTCCTCATACTGATCAGCAAACAAAGCCAAACCCTCCAAGGCAGCCGCTAGGCCTCCAAAAGCATTAAGGAGACCAACCTGCAAGCACACATGCACAAGTGAGTTGCGCACACTGACAAGTAAAAGCTGTGTACATGAACTGTCAACTACTCCTCATCAAGCTGCTTTGATGGCAAGCGCACCATCTGTGGCATGCCAGTCATCTTCACAGCGAGAGCACCAGCTATACCCAAAAGCGCTCCCGGCACCAATGCGAGTGGGATGATCCAGTACCCAATGCCGAACACATACTTTGAAGCATAGCTGCATGCAGCAGTCAGATGTTGAAGCAGTGCGATGCATGCCAGTCAGATTGCTACCAAGATGTAAGCATGCACTTTATCAACGCACTCACATTGCAACCCAATGCCATGCGCGTGTGTATTTGAGTCAGCCCAAGCAATGCAGCGTGAGCGTGTTTGTGGAAAGTCAATTTGTACACAAAGCATTGTTTTTGGATGCTTGCAAGGGCAGTTGGCATCGAGCGCAATTGCACAAGCGCAGTAGAATCACATGGGCTTGAAGCTGCTATTTGCAGTGCACGGACAGCTTACACTGCAGCTATGGCGAGCACTATGCCAGTGACTCCATAGAGGTTGCCCATTTTGGATGTGCTGGGGTGTCCCAAGCCTCGCAATGCCATGACAAAAAGCAGCGCCGAAGCCACATACAACACCTGCCAGCATGACAACAGCAAAGAACACAAGCCCAGGCTTAGCACAAACGCTCCAATTCAGCTCTCTGAAGCCTGCCTGACCTGCAGCCATGTCTCCGGGTACATTTCCTCCGCGAACAGCTCGTCAACGTACTGGCGGTACACCCCTGGAGCGTCCAGCACGTTGGTGGAGGACATGACTGCCGCCAACAGCAGCGACGCCGCGGACAATGACGCCGCCGCCGCTGCACCGGCGCCGCCAAGCGCCGTTTGCAGAATTGCGACTGTCACATTGCTTTTGGGCTAGCGCTCACACTAACGTTCTCAACCATACTCAATTCGCGTTGATCACACTTGAGCTCCCCTGCCGAACGTCAATGCACGTAATGACCTTTCCGTAAGTTACGTGCGCCGGTGGTCTGCGGCTTTGTAAAGGGGCAAGTGCTCCGCGACAAGCGCTCGGAGATACTTCACTGCTCGCCGCCTGTCACTTAACCGGCATCTTTGGCCAGCACCGCTAGTAACAAGAATCAATTAGCTGGTGATGCGGGCGTTGCGGACCGCAACTTGCCGTCTCGAATACCGTAGTGCTCCGACATGTTCGTGAGGAGATTTCATTCGTCAAAACCCCGCGAAACTGCATGCAATGGACTGCATAGCTACTGGGCGTTTTTAGTTCGTGAAGTGCCCTTGCGTAATTCATGTCACTAACTTTTCGAAGCACTATCGTTTCAACGTGAGCTGGGCAATGTCATCAAAATGCTCCCTTGAAAGCTTTGAGGCCCGAACGAAGGGGTCACACGGTGCCTCAGGAGAACATGAATCTGGAACTCAGTTGTCTGCATCACGCACCATGACGCTGACGATAACTGAGTACATTTATGCTACCTGCACAGTGCAAGTCCCTAGTGCTATTGCAACCGCCCGACCTGGCGGCTCGACGCCGGTTACTGACCGGCGATCACTAACAGTACTGCAATCCCAAACATGACAAATCATATGCTGCTGGTACCAGTCACTGCATATGCGACCGTCGACGTCCATCTCGGATGATGCAAGCGCCGTGCAGACGCTTTTCCGCGCCATCTGTTCCTACCGGTCCAAGAGGACGCAACCGGTGGTAATCTATGTGAGATGTTGAGCCTAACCTACTCAGTCAAGACGCCAATGAGAAGATGCTTATGCCGGTAGTCTACGATTGAAGCAAACGGACGGTCGAGATGAAGCATGGCGACGTAGGTAGGCTGTGAAATGGTGGTGAACCATGTGTGACGCAGCTGACGGCAGCCCTGATCAGTGCGAGTTTAGTGCTGTCGGTCGGCGCGGTCAGTACCGTGACGGACGATAGTAATTAGCAGCAACCGTTGCGAGATACAGTAGACATCGTACAATAAGGCAACACATTTCTCACTCGTCCACCGGCGGACCACCGCAGCCTAGCGGCCATTCCACCATTCCCAGCGCTGACCTGGCCGGCATAAGCTTTGGCAGGGGGAAGGCCCATTGGCGTCTTGACTGTACTGCCTGCATACGCCATCGCCAAAGGCCCTTCGATCGATGACCAGCCAACGGTTGCGCATCGTTACGCACAGGAAGCTTTCGTTGGTTTCGTTGGTTTCGTTGAGCCTTGTGGTGTGGAACATCCCAGTACTTCCGGTTAAACTTCCATGAATTGCAAGCCTAGTGCATGCTGATCGGCCATCTGCGCAACGACATCGCCGCTGCCGCCGCCGGCATCGCCACCACTGCCGTCAGCTGCGTTAGCCGGGATGATACTCAAGACATGGAGCCTGGCCACGGCTCCGGCGGTCATTCTGGGCGGCTTGGGCATCGCCGTCTTGGCCGCAAGCTACTACTATGACGTGAGTGAGCGGTGCTGCTGTGTGCAAGTTCGTTGCTAGGTGAAACCCTAGTGGCTTAACCTATACAGGGTTATGTTTCGTGAGTCATAGAACACGTTGGTAGCCATGTGTAACTCCGTTGACTGTTGGTATGTGCTGTTCTTGTGCAGAAGTCTTCAAAAGAAGGCAAGCCCGTACTCAAGCAGGACCGGTAAACATGGTCCAGCGTCGTTAGCAGACGCAAAACTGTATAGGGTGGACATGTTGCTCCGCCAGCTGTAGAGCATCGCCAGAGCAATCTGGTACTGCAGCTGTAGCTGTGATGTAGAACGTGTTGAGTGGACACTAGTTGATGCATATTTACCAACAACGTGCAGGTACCACATGCTCATGTATGAACCAAGTTGCCATGTGATTAGACAAGTTGCTCGCATTCTATTTGCGTACTCCATGGGCCACAATGGCAACCGCTTTGGGGTTCGGCGCTGACACCAAATTCACGCACTGTGAGTCTTGTCACAGTGTTACGCAGACGTAACAGCTGCTACAAACACTAACACACACATCTCAACTACTGCGTACACACATCTCCACAAACAAACACACACGCACATGCACGCGCAAAAATGGACGCACACATGAATGTACACACGCACATGCACGCAAGCACAGAAGGCGATGAGATTGTTGTGTAAAGATGGATGAACAACAACCAAACAAGTTTGCTAGCATCATCGATAAGTACATCTGTGTGTTGCTGCACCTTGCGAGCATCCTTTTGCGGCCGCCAAGTGGGAACAAATCTGCCTCCCGCAGCGCGAAAAGCCAGCAAGGCGGGGAGCTGGAGCTGCACGCAGCCTGCTCGATCAACTGAAGGAAAGTGCGTGTGTGTGTGTGCCTGTGTGGTGTACAGGTCAGGATGATTGTTGTGGATGTGAAAACGACTGCCTCGTGGTGGTCTGCCCTATGCTCGCAGCTGCACGCGGGCTCGGCACTTGCGGCGAGCGGGGTGAGGTAGGCGGCTTGTACCCTCGCCTTCTCCACGGCGGGATGTCCAACTCTTCCTCCGACTCGGACACTTCTGCGACAAGCGTGTGAGCGGATGAGCAAGAGGGCATGCATGGTAGGGCATAACTCAAGAGCTGAGATGCACCTGAGACGGACACGTCACGTGCTGTGCGAGCAGATGAGGCAGCCTCTGTCACGACAACAACATTGTTGGTCAGCATGGTGCTGCTTTTCTCAGCGGATTGCAAGTTACTCGCAAACACTCTTCCCAATCAGGAATTTGTGGGATCCCACATACTGATGATGTTGATCATGTTGTGCCGTTGTCGCGTGCGCGTGCGCGTGCGCGTGCGTGTGCGTGTGCGTGTTGTTGTGTGTATGCACAGTGCTCCCCATGATGCGCACCTAATTCAGCTTTGTTGTTGGCCTTGTGTTGATGGCCCACATTTAAGTCAGCGCCGCCATGCTCGTCCGAATCGGTGGCAGAAGGCAGCGGAGCCCGCGCCGGAAGTTGTTCAGCTGCAGTTATCACCAGGTGGTTCACCAGAACTGACTTGTGACGCATGACTCATGCTTCAGCTGCAATCTGAAAGCTATGGCATACCAGTTGCTGACTTGCTGCCCTCTTGCTCGCTGGATGGCTTCCCCTTCCTTCCTTCCACCTGCAGTCATTGACATCACCATGGGTGACGCACGCACGCACGTGTATGCTGCCGCAGTTGCATGCGTACTGGTGAATTTGCCCACCCACCCACCTCGTCTTCAAAGTCCGCAGGCCCGATCTTCTCATGCTTCCGCCTCCTCAACCCCGTTGCCCCCTTGCCAGCAGAAGAAGAGTCACTCTGCTTCCTCCCGTTCTCCTTCTTCACGCCGTCCCGCCACCCGTGCTCGCGCTCCAGCATGACCCGCGTGCGCGTGGGGCGGAAATGCGCCCATGCGTGACGGAAGGCGACGTCCACGACCGTACACGTCAACGGCACAAGAAGAAGCAACCACCAAAACCTGTGATTGTGTGTGAGTTGTGTTGTGTTGTGTTGTGTTGGGTGATACAAGTTGTGGGATGTGCATACGCTGAGACTTGTGTCAGGTCCATCAGTATGTTGTTCATGTCGGGTACGACCCCAAACCCGCTCCACGCTTGGGACATGACGGCCAAGAAGGCAAAGTACGCCGCGATGCTCCCCCAGATCACAAAGTGGTTGAGCCAAGTAAGCGTACACGACTAGAGCAAAATTCACACAGTCAGTCCATCAACCATCCCACACTGACACAACCCCACACTACACGTACGTGCAGTAGGACTTTGAGCGTGACGGTGACCACGACGAGCGAGTACGTCGTCACTCCCGCGTGCCAGCTGTCGAGCAGACGGCCGCCGTGCTGAGTGGCGCTCCGGAGAGCCCAGAAGGGGCCCAGGTATACAGTTAAGGAGTGGAAGAAGGCGTTCAGGAGACGGACCAGGAACATGCGGAAGAAGAGCTGCGGGTTGGGACAGTGAGAGATGTGTGTTGGGTTGGTTGGGAGGAGATGTGAGGTGAGTTTGGGGAATGTAGTGTACTGACTTTGTCCTTTTGGGTGTCGCCGTATAGTGAGGGGTTGCGCAGTAGCGTCCTCGCGCTCAAGTCTTGGTCAAAGGCAGCCTGCAAACGAATGGGTGAAATGACTCTGTCTCTTGGCATTGATGTCTTGATGCCACTTGTTTGTAATTTGGTTCCTGATTGCAATTTGGTGCAGAGCTTACCATGCAGATGGTTGGCAAAGCGGTCCAGAAGGTGTTGTAGGTTGCAATGAGCAAGTCGGGGTAGTATGTCTGCACAGTGACAAAGTGTGTGTCTTGTACCAAGATGCTACGATTACAAGTACACCGTGTTGTTGTTGTTGTTGTTGTTGTTGCTGCTGCTGCTGCAATGTTACCTGGGCGCTGAAGGCGTTTGACCATGCAAAGTACCACTGCGGGAAGTTGTACGCCATGTTCTTGTAGAACGCGTAGAACACCACCTCGCGGTTGCGATTGTACGCGTACCTGCGTTATAAGTGTTGTGGTTGTTGGAATTGTCTGATGAAAAGCTGTGACATATGCACAACACACTTATGCACTCCATGCACACATGTGCATTCTCACCTTCCGTGCACCAGCAGCAGACGCACCAGGAAGCGAAACTGTCCAATGGAGTAGTCGCTGCCATCATACAACAAAGGTAAGTGCAGTGCTTGTTGATTGACATTTTGGCACACGGGGGTTGTAAACTTGTGTGGGTTGTTGTGGGTTGTTGTGTGGGTTGTTACTGGCTGCTGAGTTGTGTGCATCCGTGATCATACATGTGTGTATGCATATGCTTGTGATGTGCATGCGTGCACGTGTTCAAGCACAGCCATATGCGGGTATTGATATGGTATGCTTGGCTATCTATCTGGCTATGCATACACCATAGCTAGATAGATACGCACGTGTGCCTACGCACACATATACACAGATACACACCAGCGTGTGTTTGTGCGCGAGCGCGGACATGCGCGTGTGTGCGCACGTGCATGCGTGCATACCTGGCCTGCACCGCTTGCGCGCCCTCCTTTCCAGCAATCCCAACACCCACTCCCGCGGCGCGTATCATGCCGACATCGTTGGCGCCGTCCCCAATGGCAAGCGTGACGGCACCCGCATGCCGCTGAGCACAGGAGTCGTGAAGCAAGTGAGTGACGTTGGTAGCACACATTGTGTGTGTGTGTGTGTGGTAATGCTTACTGCTTGTTCACACCTTCACAAGCTTGGTGACGAGAGCCTTCTGTAGCGGAGACACCCGGCAGCATATCACCGCGTTGCAGAGCTTTCCCAGTTGCAGGAAGTCCAACTTCAGCTGCACACATGTGTTCGAAAGTCATAACCTTTGACTTGTGACACACAGCGCATGCGAATGCTCACACGCATGCCAACATATGTGAGCACGCACGCACGCACGCACCCACCCACCCTCCCAACCACCCACCCACCCTCCTACCTCCGGTTCCAGCGCATGATAGAGCGTCATCCCGTCAATGACCACGGCGACGTCCCTCCCCTTCTCCACGAGCCCACGGGCGGCGGCAGTTCGTTCCGCCAGCACCTTGGCCATCTCGTCCTTTGACGACGCCTCCAGGACCATCAGCTCCGTGGCGGGGGGGAGGAGGTTGCAGGAACGGCCGATGGAGATGGCCGTCTCCTGCTTGTCGCCTGCAACAGGGGTAGAAAGAAAGAAAGGTCATGGGGCCACCACCAAATTAATGTCGAGCTCGCAGAATGTGTACTGACTGTGATAGTATCCGAGACATGTCTCGTCTCTCTCAGCTTGCTTTATAGCACACATGCACGCACACACGCACGCGCGCTCTCACCTGTGAGTACCCACACTTTGATGCCGGCGGCGAGCAGGTCCGCGAGGGCCTCGGGCACACCATCCTGGAGCTTGTCCTCAACAGCCGTGGCGCCAAGGAGGGTCAGGTCCTGGAAACAGACAGAGCATTCAGCTTCGTTACAGGACTTGTATGGGTATGTGGAGATTGTTACCATGTGTGTGTGTGTGTGTGTGTGTGTGTGTGTGTGTGTGCTTACTTGCTCTATCTTTGCGGAAACCTCTTCCACGCGTCTTTCGCGGTCTTCGAGTGCCACGCTCGCAGCGATATACTCCGCTCGCCATGCCTACAACGATGACGTCACGTTGGGCAGTTGAGTTGAGCACACAGCCATCATGTGAATGACGAGTGTCGCACCTCGTAGCGCTCTGTGTCGAGGTCGGCTTGAGCCACCAGCAGAGTGCGGAGTCCGAGACGGGCGTAGTCGCGAACGCGCTGCTTCATCGCATCCACAAAGGGCTCGCCTTGCTTCAGCAACTGCGAGTCGTAGATAAAAGCAAAAGTCACTGCGTGCTCGTGCGTGTGCATGTACGTGTGTGTGCGTGTGTGCGGGTGGGTGGGTGTGCATGTGCGCACGTGTGTATCCAAGGTTACACACACGTGCACACCCACATGCACGCGCGCGCGTGTGTGTGCGTGCCTGCGCATGTGCGTACACGTGTGCAGGTGCGCGCAAACATGTGCATCTACAACCCACATTCCCACTTACTGGCAGCATCACCGAGTCCGCCCCCTTCGTATAAATCCTCAACATCCCCGTCTTCGGCTCCCTCGCAACAACACTCATGCGCTTGCGATCGCTGCTGAACTCCAGCGTCTGCAACACCTCGTACGTCTCGGACTTGCCCTCCACGTTAGCAATCGTGACAGAAGTCTGCAAAGGGAGAGGGATATAGTTGGTATGTGGGGATGAGGGGATGTGGGGATGTGGGGATGTGGGGACAAGAGTATCGTTGTTGTTGTTCTTGTGCCTGTGAGCGTGAGAGGAGTTTGAAGCCCACGGATTTGGCGCCGAGGACGAGGGCGAGCTCGTCGGGGCTGCTGGCCATGTAGGTGAGCTCCTTGTTGTTGTGCTTCTTGCTGTCGTGGCTGTCTTTCGCCTCCGGCATCACCGTGTGACACACCTGCGCATTATTTGAAGCATCCGTGAGCAGGCACAACAAGATGCGTGTATGTGTGTGTGACTGTGTCACTGCTAGTCATAACATACCGCCAGGTGAGTGAAGAAGCTTCTGCACAACTCGCCTTGCTTCGTATCCGACTGCACAGCTCACACAACCACCATCAACCAACCTAAAACCCAATCATCACACAACTCACACTTCCCTATCCACAAACAAATCCCCCCCCCCCACCTTGATCTCCTTCCTGAGCTTCTCATCCAGTCCCATATTCTCCCCCTTCTCCACCACCTTCACTGCCACCTTCTCCCCCTCACTCTTATCACTGTTGTCCTCCTCCTTATCGTCGTCGTGAGCGCCGTACGCCTCGTCCCCGATAGCGCACCGCACGAGGTCCATCTCGTTGGCGGTCAGGGTGCCCGTCTTGTCCGAGAGGACGTACTCGATCTGCGTGTGCGTGTGGTGAGAGTTAGTGTGTATGTGAGAGAGAGAGAGGAGGAGGTTGGGCAGGGAGGGGTGGGGGTGGGGAGTTGGGACTCACTTGGCCTAGTTCTTCGTTTAGGTTGGAGGTGTGGGGGATGGCGTGGCGTTTGATGCTAGGATCGTACATCTCCTGCATGTGAGATAGTGCGTGTGTGTGTGCGCGCGCGTGCATGTGTTAAGTTGATCCATTACTAACATCTGATCACTATGTACCCAACATTTGAATCGACACTCTTATGCGTAGCCGAGTTATTTGCTTATTACGAGGAAAACCAACTACCCAACATTTCCCCACCCCGTACCTCATCCCAGAATATGTAGGCGCACTCCACCAGCTTCACCATCTCGAGCGTGACGTACAGGCTGATGGGTATGAACTGGTTGAGCAGTATGAGGAACGTCAGGAACGTCAGGGCGACGCGGACGAAGCCGGANGAGAGAGAGAGAGAGAGAGAGAGAGAGAGAGAGAGAGAGAGAGAGAGAGAGAGAGAGAGAGAGAGAGAGAGAGAGAGAGAGAGAGAGAGAGAGAGAGAGAGAGAGAGAGAGAGAGAGAGAGAGAGAGAGAGAGAGAGAGAGAGAGAGAGAGAGAGAGAGAGAGAGAGAGAGAGAGAGAGAGAGAGAGAGAGAGAGAGAGAGAGAGAGAGAGAGAGAGAGAGAGAGAGAGAGAGAGAGAGAGAGAGAGAGAGAGAGAGAGAGAGAGAGAGAGAGAGAGAGAGAGAGAGAGAGAGAGAGAGAGAGAGAGAGAGAGAGAGAGAGAGAGAGAGAGAGAGAGAGAGAGAGAGAGAGAGAGAGAGAGAGAGAGAGAGAGAGAGAGAGAGAGAGAGAGAGAGAGAGAGAGAGAGAGAGAGAGAGAGAGAGAGAGAGAGAGAGAGAGAGAGAGAGAGAGAGAGAGAGAGAGAGAGAGAGAGAGAGAGAGAGAGAGAGAGAGAGAGAGAGAGAGAGAGAGAGAGAGAGAGAGAGAGAGAGAGAGAGAGAGAGAGAGAGAGAGAGAGAGAGAGAGAGAGAGAGAGAGAGAGAGAGAGAGAGAGAGAGAGAGAGAGAGAGAGAGAGAGAGAGAGAGAGAGATCATCCCCTCTACCCATTGCACCTCGCTCATGATGCCGTTGAACATGCATAGGAGTATCATCGCTGCAAATAGCCCCGCCGTCAGCCGGTTCATCCGCTTCTCGAGCACGCTGCGCTTGGAGGGCGCCGCGGTCATGTTGCGCACGAGCTTCGTGTCACGCCCAGTAAACACCTTTACAAGACGAGACATTAACACACATGCACGCAAGCATGCGCACGTGCACGTGCACACAATCACAACACTCACCGCGATGCCGTAAACCCATTGCGTGTTCTTCAACATCGACCCTCTCAGCAGCACTTGCGCAGGTCCAATCGAGCTCTCATCCTCACCTGCAACAGTAGGCAATACTCACCTGAAGTCAACACTCCAACACTCCAACATTCCAAGACTCTCCCACCCCAACACTCTCATACCCTCGATCTGCATCGACCCCTCAAAGCTATAAAGCCTGTTGTTCGGCTGCTCCGTCCTGAGACTCCCCTTCAGTAGAGACAGCTGGGACGCGGTCGCGCAAGATTGGGTGGCGGAGACGACCGCCTTGGGCTTCAGGTTGCTGAGGGGGGAGTATGTGTGTGCGTGTGTGTGTGTGTGTGTGTGTGTGTGTGTGTGTGTGTGTGTGTGTGTGTGTGTGTGTGCGTTCGTGGGCGTGTTTGTTTGTGCGCATTCTCACGTTTCACCATCGAGGTTCATTGTCTCCACGAAGCACGCCCCATCAGGTCCGCTTGTGGCGAGCGCAATCAGATCCGCTGGGAAGTTCTCACCCTGTTGGGTTATAACAGAACGGATGCATATGTGAATCGGTAGTGTTGATAAGCAGTGTTGTTAGTGGAACATGCGTCCCAGTTTGTGACGTTTGTCACATGTGTGTACTTACGTCGCGAATGCATAGAATGTCTCCCACACGGACGTTCGTCCACCGCGTCTTCACAAACTCGTCCCCTTGCAAAATCTGCCAGACCACACACGCACATGCACACGCACACGCGCGCACATACACACACACANACACACACACACACACACACACACACACACACACACACACACACACACACACACACACACACACACTTCGCATCAGCATCTCCCTCCCGCCAACAATCCCAACCAACAACAATGTAAACAACCTCCGTCTGTCGCGCGTTGACGAGCGCGTCCTGTCGGTGCCGTTTAGCATCCTCCAACCCCTCCTTGAGTGCATTGACAGCGAGCACGAAAGAGAGCGGGCCGATGGCGGTCACGGGCGAGTTGGGCGACAATCCAGGTATCAACTGCGTGTGTGATTGCGCGTCACACACTACCACATCAACACATTGTCACATGGGTTCTTGCTTACCATCAGGACGGCGATGACGAGGAAGTAGAGGTTGGCTATGCGGCAGAACTGCTCGAAGAGGTTGCGCGGGAGGAAGGTGATGATGGAGTACTTGGCGGTAGAGAGGCGGTTGCCGCAGAACTGTTTGGGTGTAGGTATGGGTGGGTGTGGGTGTGGGTGGGTGCGTGCGTGACTGAGTGTGCATGCGTGCGTGCGTGCGTGCGTGCGGGTGGGTTGGTGTGCGCGTGCGCATGTGGCGTGCGTACGAGCATGTATCTATTGACTATGTTTGGGCGGTGTCATTGTGTTATTTGGAATAGAATGGTCAAGAGCGCAACAGCGTGAGTGATAACAGCAACGCTCCATGGCTCATCGATATGGTTAACCGACAACAACAACAACACCAACAACAACATCAGCCACAGCTGGAGTGACGCAAATCACATATATAGTATCAATCATATATATATATAGTATTAGTGTGATACATTATGACTGTATCATTAGTGCGTGCGTGCGCGTGCGTGTGTCTTCTTGAGCTTGACGGAGTGTGTGAGAGATGAGTCATTGTGTTTTTTGAGATGCAGCTTGAGAGCGCAACAACACATGTCATCATCAACGCAACATCTCATTTTGTCACGAGATTGGAGGATAGAGATGATGATAACAATGCAACTGCCATGACGCCGAAATTATCATCGTCAACATCATCACCAACAACATCATCTGGTATCAACATCATCTGGTATCAATAATACAACATCTCACCTTGGCAGGTGCATTGCGCTCCTGCGCGTTGAGGTGTATACTGCGGAACCTCTCTTTAGGGGCGGCGCCCCCCTGACCCAACCACCCCAACACCCTGTCCATGATGGTGATACTGCTAGCACCACCAGTGTTGTGTTGTGGGTCACCACAACCCAACCCAACACTGCTCTGGTACTGATCCCTTGATTACACTACTACTGTGACGATGCATACACGCAGAGTTTGCGCACAGATGAAGAGCATTGATACGCCCACCAACACCAAGACACCAACAACTACTTGTCAGTGATGTGTCCATCATCGTGTTTGGGTGGGGGAGAGTTCTCACCCACTACACATCTGAGTAAGAAGGAGACACTACACTGCCCCCTTCCAGATGTACCACCAAGTGCTGGCGGTAGCATGATGTATATATATCTTATTTTGCTCTTTGTGATCGTTGTATGTGTCTCAGTGTATGCGTGCGTTGGGGACTTGTTGTTGGGTTTACTTCGGCCTGAAGTTGCACAGATGTGTTGTGTAGCCTAGACAAAAACCTAACTCGCCAAAACGTGCCCTGCTGCTCTTCCGTTTAACTATCCCTCCGCAGCAAACGGACACGGAAGGCAACACAACATTAACGGAAGGACACCTACTTCCGTCACAGCAAAGTCCTTCCGCCCCTGCCACCGTCCGTAGCGCGAAAGTAACCACTTTGACGACGGGATGTTTAACAGGTCGGAAGGAATCCGTTGTAACTGCCTCGACTTAACTTAACGCCGCCGTCAGGTACTACGCTGACAAACGTCCTTCCTGCTGACGCGCACGAAACACGAAAGGGAAGCGGGAAGGGAAGGGAAGCACTTTACGAAACTCTATTGTGCTTTTTGTTTTTTCCCTCTCTTCCCCCAACTGCCTTTGGCAACTGCCACGTGAGGGGGAGGAGGAGGGCGGTGTTGGCTGCAGAGGGGTGTTAAACTTTTTCCCCCGCGTTGTGGGCGGCGAGGGGGGCGGCGGCCGGAGTAGCGTTGAGGAGGAGGAGGCGGCGGCGGCTCCTGCAGGACTGATACGGTGGAGTCCGTTGGTAGTGGTAGTGGTGGTGGAGCAGGAGGGCGACCCCCGCCCTGAGGAGGGGGAGGAGCTGGACGTTGGTGTACATATGGGGCTGCGGCGCTGACTGTTAGCTTGTCCAGCTTGAGGCCGCCGCCGCCGGCGTCATGGCGGCCCCACTGAGGCAGCTTCTGGGGCTGCTGCTTCTAGCCTTCTTACAACTTGCCGCAGGTGCGTACGTGCATTACGTGCATTGCCCCCCCCCCC
>RHPI01001037.1:1669153-1720283 GCA_009103225.1 Chlorokybus atmophyticus | reverse complement strand
GGGGAGGGGGGAGAGCAGACAGCTGCAAGCCATCACAGCATGAAACAACTCTAGTTACTAACACGACAGACCAGCAATACATGCACATGTTGCATAAAACTTGTCAGTAGCAGCTTGCTGTGGCATAGCAGCCAGTGGCTGGGGGCAAGCAAGCCTCGGTCTTGCATTACAAAATTAAGTTGGAACCAGTTGGGAAAGCAGCGCAGGGGGGCCAAGTAGGGAAGGTTTTAGGGTTTTACCCCCCCTTACTGCTGACTGCCTCTTGCTCATTGTTGACCTTACCCGATTAAACATATGCGTTTTCCCCTCTCCTTTGTGTGCTCCTCTATGCAGCTTCCCATTTCCGCTACGGCACCATCAGTTGGATCCCCTTGCAAGGCCCCAACGCCGACGGCTCCTTCTCCGTCCAGTTCACCTTCCGCGCCGCCTTCCGTCGCAACTACGAGTGGGGCAAGTGGTTCCGGGAGCAGTGGCAGATCACTTCCTCATCCACCTACCCGGACCCAAACACCCAACTCAACTGGCATGGGACGGAGACGTTCTGGAGGACTGTGCCGAGTAACTGTGCGACCAACCCGAATCAAGCGGGGTGCTTCACGTGTCCAGCTGGGTCAACGCTAGCGAGTAATGGAGCGGGGTGCCAGAATATTGCGCCGACCATCGTGCCGCAGCAACAATATTTCTATGTGAAGTTCCCGTATAGCGTGTACTCGGTAAGTGGGGGTGGGGTGGGGGGGTGGGGGGGTATGGGTCCGGGTAGGTGGATGAGGAAGTGATCTGCCACTGCTCCCGGAACCACTTGCCCCACTCGTAGTTGCGACGGAAGGCGGCGCGGAAGGTGAACTGGACGGAGAAGGAGCCGTCGGCGTTGGGGCCTTGCAAGGGGATCCAACTGATGGTGCCGTAGCGGAAATGGGAAGCTGCATAGAGGAGCACACAAAGGAGAGGGGAAAACGCATATGTTTAATCGGGTAAGGTCAACAATGAGCAAGAGGCAGTCAGCAGTAAGGGGGGGTAAAACCCTAANGGGGGGGGGGGGGTATATGTATGTGTGGGTGCGTGTATGTGCAAGCACGTGTGTGTGTCTGTGTTCGGCATGCTCATGGTTGGATTGTTGTTTGTCTGCAGGATAATACCATTGTGAAGGAGTGCCCAACACCCTTCTACTGCGATTATCCGGGGCCGTCCGGCACGCTGCCAGCAGACTGCGGGAGCAGCAACACCGCGTACGCCACAAACAAGAACTTGTGCGCGCCCTGGTCTCAGGTAAACAGACACACACAGACACGCACACATACTGTGATAGTGTACAACAGTTACATTTACATTACAATTGCAATGAACAACATTATGCTTTGCATAGGTGTACGGGTTCTTCTATGGTGACGGCTTGGCGGACAATGTCATCCTTCAACTCGACACAGTGGATGCCAGCAGCAACCTCATTACCGGCAACTATGTGCGAGGCGTGTCGCGTTGGGTCAAAACCTACACGTAAGGAGATAACACCCTCACACTTGCTTTTGTCGTGCAAGTTTGCCACAATATGTGCTAAAGGCTCGGTTATGAATAGGCCGCAGACGGCGCTTCCAACCAATTACCCGGGGTCAGGCGCGCCAGTGTACACAGCCTTCTACACCGGTGGAGATCGCATATACGAGTGCAGCGTGCCATGGAACACCAACCCAGGCGTGTGTCCCTCCGAGTTAGACTACTGGCTAAACAACAACGCCCAGGTACACAAACGGACACGCACGTGCACGCATGTACACACGCGTATGTATGTGCGTGCGCGTGTGTGTGTATAACTTGCGCGCACGCACACACACAAACTCCTCAAGTACATCAAACACTGTATTGAGAAGGGTGTGACGCTTGTAGTAAAAGCAAAGTACTGTATTACAGGGACGATTCAGGTTGGAGATCACAGTTTCGGTGACTGGCGACGGCAACCGTTCCCCGATCGCCTCCCAGATCCCCGTGATGCCCGTGATGCACGTGTCGTACCCCAACTACGCCAAGTTCCAGATCGCGGCTTACGACCTCGACCCCGTCGACAACCGCAACCTGCAGTTCACCTTCGGAGATCAGATGGAGATGGGCGGCATCATGCGTTCGAGGGCCGACGGCGTGTTCAACAAGAACCAGTACTACGGCAACTTCGACTGCAACTCCAACATGTACACGCAGGATAGGAACGGAGATGGCCAACCTGATAATGCGTGTCCCAACGATCGAACGCCGCAACAAACGCCGCAGACGAGCAACTCGTTCGACCCGAGCGCTAAAGTACCCGGACTCGTCGTCTGGCAGGTTGGGAGATGAGTGTATGTGTGTATGTGGCAATATTGTGTCGGGTTTGCGTGTGGGTTGTGACGCTTGTTGTGTGCAGACGTGGACGACGGGTCCGGGCACGAAGCTGCGTGGTGGACTGTACAACATGGTGGTGATGGTCCGCGACAGCAAAGTGAAGGTGCCGCTCGACTTCATGCTCTACCTATATGACGGCAACCTCAACTTCTGCAACCACAACTGCAAGAACAACATCGCCGGAACCCCAACCTTCAACAGTAAGCAGTAGTAGTAGTAGTAGTAATTGTTGTTGTTGTTGTTGTTGTCCCATACTGACCTTGTGTTTACACGCAGATGTTGATGGTACTTACGGTAACCAAGAGTGTACCATCTGCGGCCTCGGTGACGGTGACTTCACGATGTGTACACCTGACCCGCTCAACCTTGGTACGGGCAATGCCACCTGCGGACAGACGTCGGGCAACAGCGTTGTCCCTGTGGCCTCTGCCTGCCAGGGCAACACCCTACCCACATTCATTCGAACGGGCGACCCAAACAAGAACCCGGGAGTGGAGAACTGGTTTGCCGCTCTGGACCTCTCCCAGGTGTGGTGACATTCTATTGTAACAGACACGCGTATACGTGTGTTTTGTGTCAGGCATGTGAGTGTGCGTATGTGCTCGAACGCGCACGCGTGCTATGCACACACGCACAAGCACAAGCACACGCACACCCACACGCAAGTACACGCAGATGCACCAGTCAACTCCTGCCTCAAGGCTGTCTAATCTGATGTCGCCTCTGGTGTTGTGCAGTACAACGTGCCCACGCTGACACATTACCGCGGCGAGGACTTCGACTTCGATGTGATCGCCGAGGACACCGACGACTGTACGATGCTTATCATCGAGACGACGGGTCTCCCCGAGGGCGCTTTCCTCGACACGTACGTGTCCCTCACCCCACCCAACAACTCCCTTGGCGAGCGAGGCACACGCACGTTCACGTGGCCGGGAACAGCGGATCCCGCACTCGACACACGCCCCGCCATATCACAAGTGTGCTTTTATGCATTCGATCAGTACCTCATCACAGCCACGCCGTTCTACTGCGTGCAATTGAAGATCACAGACAGACCAGTCTCTGAAGATCAGGTAGAGATACACACATCCTCTCCTTGCGTGTACGTGTGTATGTGTGGGTCATACTGACCATCCCACTTGTGTGTTATAGGTGTTGGTCAGGTATGAATGCAAGATGGCTCTCATCTGGCAGACTGCCAACAAGCAGTTTGGTTTCACTGATGGAACCGACACGTGGTACTCCAACTGCACGTACGAGGACTACATGTGGCACCACGCCATGGTGGCCATCGACGGCGAGGGACACGGCAACCTGGCAGGTGAGTCGATGGGGTCTGCTGTTTCACTCTCACGACGTGAGACAATGAGGACATGATGCGTACGTATGTGTGGCTTAATTGTGTATCATGGCTCTTTGCAGTTGACGGCCAAGTTGTTGCTGAGTTTGACACGGGTATGTACCCGATCAAGTGCACAATTGCCCAGCCACCCCCTCCATCAGCACCGCCTCCACCTGAAGAAGGTGGAGGCCGACGAAGGTAAACACACATCACCATGGCAATCTCTCAACCACCTCACTTGTATCACATCCCAACATGATGGTATGACACATCCTTGCAGGCTTCTCCAAGATGATAATGAGGATGGCTCAGACGGTGGGGATTCTGGTGATGGAAACCCTGCAGATGCTGAGGATGGATCAGACGACCACATGCGCATGGATGGCTTTGTGGACACCGATGATGTTGCTGTCGGCGATCCCAATATGTGCTGTAGCTTCAAGATTGGCATGCAGTGCTCTGACGGGACCCTCCTGACCTTCGACGGGTTCATTGATGAAGTCGTGGTGTACAACCGCTTCGTCCCACTGCCAGAGCTCCACGTAAGGAGGAGGTCTTGATACACTCATCCACACTGTCTTGCATGAGACTGACGTGTTGTCTTGTGTACAGGACATCATGTTCAAGATGCCTCTTTCACTCCCGTCCCGCGAGCTCGAGGCCCCGCGCGGGGAACAGCTCGACTACACGGCCGGCCGCGTGTTGTGGGCACGCTTCAACAACCCGTGCCAGGAAGGCCTCGCTGGTAAGATGGTTGGTATGCAGGCACTCTGGTCTTGTGACACAACTCTAACCCAACATTCACCAACACTTGTGGCATTGCAGCGGCGGTACCGAGCCCCCCGCCTCCTAGCCCACCTCCACCTGGCCCTGCACCCTCTCCTCCACCTCCTCCTCCTCCATCTCCTCCACCACCTGCTGATGAAGGTGGAGGCCGCCGCCGTCTCCTACAGGTATGCATCATTGGCATTCGTGATTGTGATTGTGACTGTAATTTTGAGTGTGAGTGTGAGTGTGAGTGTGATTATGTGTAGATGGAGGAGCCAGCTTTTGACCGCTCGGCCAGCTACCCCGTCAACGTGCCTGCGGTTTCCTTGTATGTTACCGATAAGGCCGGCTACACTGCGGGCATGCGCAACCACGCCAAGAACGCCACCGCTACCCTCGACCTCGACAACGACTACATCTACTTTGCACGTGAGTAGAGCCAATGAAGGTGATGATAGTTGAGTGCATCATGTTACTGAAGTTGTTTGTTGTCCTGTACAGCGGGATCCTTCCCCTCCCACTCGCGATATGCCTACACGGGCGCACCCTTCGCCCCGCCGTTGGTTGTAACTCATCCTTCACCCGACTCGGACGCTTACCCCGTCGGCGAGTCCAACATGGTTACGTTCACGGGTGTCGGCTTCGCTCGCAGCCCTTTCTTGTCATGCGGTCTCTTTGCTGACGACAACGCCCGCACCAACATGCCCTACACCCCGCGCATGTCCAACGAACCTCCCCGTTACTACGATCAGTACTTCACCCAACCCAACCAGAAGTACTTTGCCCTCGCCAACCCATTCCATTGGGTGTACACCACAGTCGGGTCACTCGGTCCTGCAGAGGTCGCCAACGCAAACGGGAACATCATCAGCCAGGATGACGTTTCAGCTGCCATCACTGCAACAGTAAGATACATGTCACAACAATGCATGTGACACACTGCTTGACACACACACACACACAACACTGCTTGACTCGTTGTTGTGTGTACAGGGCCACTTCATGAGCAACCTTCAGACTTCTCGCTCAGCCACCTACATTTACGGTGGCTGGACTTCCATCACCTGTGCATCTCCTCCCGCTCCTTTTGCAACCGAGCAGATGTTCTTTGCTGCTTCCAACGACGGGCTTGTTGGCATCCCCGGCGAGAAGCAAACCTTTATGGAGGAGGTGTTGGAGCTGACTGGCGATGAGGAGGTGTCTGTGGTTGTGGGAGGCATACTTGGGGATGGAATGACTGTTGGAATGTGGGTGCAACCCAACAATGACGAGGATGAGCAGACACTGTTCAAGATTAGTGGCACAACAGGCACGACACAGAGTGTGCAGTACTACTATGGCAAGTTTGTGGTGAACTCACCCAACTTTGACAGGTATGTTGTTTATGTTGTTGTTGGTGGTGGTGGTGTTGCTGTTGCTGTTGCTGCTGGGTTCAACGTTGATGGTGCTCATATGAAGAACTGCTGCATTGTGGTTGCAGTCAGCAGTACAATGCTGCAAATGTGTCGAGCGTGAACGAGTGGCATTACGTCGCACTCTCCGTGGGAGGTGTTGCCACCCTGTACGTCGACGGTGTTGTCATGTACCAGAGCAGCGCAACAACCAACTTGAAAGGTGAGTACGGTTGTACTTTACTGTAGTATACCAATCAGTAAACTTCATCAACTCATACGCCACTCAATGCAGGTGTTGTCACCCTCAAAACCGGCAACTTCACCGGTCTGGTTGACGAGTTGCGTTGGTTCAACGTGTTGGTCGACGATGACGTGTTGGCTTCCACTGCGTGGACCTCTCCTCTATCACCCATGTGGGAAGAACTCCAAGTGTTGGCTTACCTCCGCTTCAGCGAGAACGTTGATGACAGTACACCAGATGGCCAGGCAGTCACCTCATCCACAGGCACATTGAACTACAAGTTCACACCCGTCCCGTGGCACCCTAGCTGGATCTACACCATTAACGGCGTGAACTATGAGGTAACATGCTGCCGGAGGAAGTGGAGATGGAGTAGGTGATGGTTGTGTTGAACGTGTTGTCGCATATGTCAACAGGAAATCCAAAGCATACCAAAGAGCAAGCTGACGGGTGGAGAGACTCTGGACATTGCGGGCTTCAACTTTGCGCCCTCGCCTTGGCTCTCATGCACATGGGGCGTAAAGGAAGTGGTTCAAGACTTCACCATCTGCGAGGTAGAAACCAGCACATGCATACACGCAGGAGTTGTGTTGCAACGCTCTGCCATCTTACTCAGTTTTGCATGAAACAGGAGAACCAACCAGGGTGGTATCCCGAGCAATGTGCCGATGGCGTGATTGTGGGAGACTCCATGCAGCATATGTTGCCGGGGAGCATATCTGACCCCACGTGTGGCACAAAACTGTCACTGGCAACATACAACATGACCGCAGTCTTCAGGACAGACGCAAACGCAACAAACCCCGACGGACGCGAGCTCACCTGCAACACACCCACATCTGCCCAACCAATGGTGCTGTTCTTTGGCGCCACGCCTCTGACCGCCAACCCAATGGTCTATGAGATTACTGAGGCGAGTGGCATAACGGTGCATGAGGAGTATGTCTCATGCATGCACAGTTACAGAGCATTTTGTGACACACACATGACTCACGGAATGTGTTTGTGCTCCAGGCTGCGCTTGAGTGCAGTGGCGACAACTCCTACATGACTGCGGTTGACTCGGAGGTCAACGCCCTGTTGAATGGAGATGGATATGCCTTTGGTGCATGGGTCATGCCTTATGACATGCCTGCACCCGCAGAAGAGATGCCAGTTCGTCGCAGGTCACTCCTTTCAAAGGTATGTTGTTGATGTTGTTGTTGTCATACGCTCAAGCTATGAGCATGTTCTTATTCCTTGTATGCCCTTAGGGTGACAAGCGCGGTCTCATCCGGGCAGTCCGCTCGGGCGATGTTGAGCCCGTGTCGACTGTTTTGTCATTTGAGAGCAACAATGGCAAGAACTCTGCCCTCGTCATGTACGACGGCCACCGCTTCTTCTACTACGACGATGCCATCCTTGATGTCACACGGGTACACATGTTTGCTGTGTACTTGTATGCATGATATGGGCCTCCAGTCCAAAGTTGCAGACACTGACATGGCTGTGTGTAACAGACGGGACCTCCAGCTCTACCCAACCAATGGCACCACGTGTTTGTTAGCATCGACAGCGAGGGCGAGGGCCAGTTCTACGTTGATGGCGAGCTTGCCAGCCGCTTCACGACGACGAGCAAGCCCAACATCACGGGTATCTTCAGCATCTGCCAGGACTACCGCAATTCTGACCTGGCTGCCCCCTCCGAGTTCTTCGCGGGTCTCGTTGACGAAGTGATGGTGTTCAACAAGTCCCTCACCTCAGATGAAGTGGCTCAGTATACTTGGGGAGGGTCCCTGCAGGGTGATGAGGAAGGCCTTGCTGCTTATTACAAGTTCACAAGCTTGGATGATGACAACAAGGTGGCCTCGTTGGCCTCGGACCCAGCAGCTGTCTTGACAGCAGTCAATGTGGACTTCGTTCAATCTGCGGCGCCTTGGCTCCCACCCAACACGCTTGCGGTCATCCCTGATGTGGGCGATGTTGCCGGCGGGCAGGAAGTAAGCGTAATAGCGACCAACCTTGCATCCACAAAGTGGCTCGGAGCGGTGTTTAACGGGGTCCAAGCACCCGCCGAGGGCCCGTTGACACACGGCAACAACGTGTTCACCGTCACGCAGCCACCTCAAGGTGACGCATTCGGTCCGGGACAAGTCTTCGCCACCAACTCACCCAATGTGGACGTCAGCAACATCCCGGAGGACTTCCCAGCGCAGTTCTTCGTGCAGCCCTCCGTGACTGACCTCAACCGAGGACTCGAAGCCCATTACACATTCAACTTCGTGCCCGACTCCAACTTTGCCGACAACAACGTCATGACCATTACGGACTCCTCCGGCAATGACCGCCACGGCATATACGTCCTCGGCGACAATGGCCTTGCTCAACTTGTTGAGGTAGAGTAGTGCTTACTGTCACTCTTAAGATTATGTTGCCAAGCAGCAGGCACCTAACATTGAGGTTGTTGTTCTACCCAGGATCGCAATGCTATTGACAATGGAGCTGTCCTTGTTGGTCCATTTACGGGTGGTGCCAACTTGACTCTCCCCGTGCCGGCTTCATACCTGTCTCAAGACTCGGAGGCCTTCATGGACTTCACCATCTCCATGTGGGTCCGCGTCGACTATGAGCAGTCGGTAAGTGCCTCAACAGTAAGTCCCTCGGATGCATTGGGCCAGTTCATTGTAAGATACTTGTTTACATCTTTCATCTGTGCAGGAGGATGTTTTGCAGATGCTGCAGGGTGCCCACATTGGCTGCTACAAGCACATCGCGGGCACGTACTCTGATGGCTCTGGCGCTGTCTACATCAACGGAAAGAATGCTATGAACTCCACAGATGCCTCGATCCTGGAGTTCATCGGCGCCGGATTCACTGAGTTCCTGCTGCAGGGAACCATACTCTCTGCGGTATGTTGGCAAAACCGTCATGCATGACTTGCCCACACATTCTGAATCAGATCTAAGTCGCTACTCGCCATTGACAGGTGAATGGGCGTGTTGATGAGGTTTGGGTTTACTCGCGTGCTCTGTCCGAGGGCGAGCTCACGGCGCAGTACTTCACTAGCGAGTACGCTCTCGACTTCACACGTGACGCCAATGCCACAGTTTTCAGTCCAGCCTCATTTGCGGCCGACAGCTTTACACTCGAAGCCTGGATCTACGCTTACAGCACGGAAGGACCTCAGGCCATTCTCTCCAGACCATATGCAGGTACTAATGGGTCCTAGTGCATGTTGTGTGAATGGTACATGTGTTTGATCACAGCATGTAATGACTGACTCTGTGAATGACCTTCTGTTCAGATGGATTGGTCTCTGTTTCCTTTGGCATCAAGGACGACCGCCTTTATTTGGCGGTGTTGGTTGGTTGCGACTGCGAGCCCTGTGAGGTGTACCGCGAGGTGGTCTCATGGCGTGCAACTGTTCTCGAGGGCAGGTGGCAGCACGTGGCGGCCACGTATGTTCCCAGTCCCACCGGCGTATCAATGTTCTTCTACATCGATGGCATCCTCAAGGACAAGCAAGTGTTTGTTGACATCCCCCGTGACATCATCCTCGCAGCCGATGTCCCAATTCTTATCGGTCAAGACTCCACCGAGGGCGAGACCAACCGCTTCAACGGTCTCATCACCGGCGTGGCCATTACGGATGAAGGCATGCGTAGAAACATCAACGACGTGGACCTGTCGGCTCTGCCAGAGGACTTTGCTGTTGAGTTTGCCACAGCGGGCTTCACGCCACCATATGTGATGAAGGATCGCGTGAGGTGTCCCAACAGACTCAGCCGGTTCGGGTGGGTTCGCCCTAAGAGCAGCGCAGTCGCACCTATTAGATCTGATTATGTCACACATGCTTGGAGCATGAGCGAAGGCACGGGTCCGGCTGCATCAGATTATGCGGACTTCCACACGAGCGATGCTATGCCACTCATGGGTGCAGATAAGTTGTGGGCCAACATCTCTTATGATGACTCAACTGATCCTCACGCAACCGAGCTCGTGGGACCCGGCGTGGAGTCTATTGACATTGATGGGGTTGGCGTGTTCTCAATCACCGCACGCACCAAGTGTTTTGCTCGCCGTCTCACTGGTGGCGACAACTTTCAAGTCCAAGTCTTGGTTGCTGCCAATGACTCCATCACCGTGGATGCTGAAGTTGTGGACATGGACGATGGCACATACCTCGTCGCCGTGCAGCCTGTCCCCGGCCAATGCGGACCCTACAATGTCAACGTCACCATGGATGATGAACTCGCTGCATCCTTTGTCACACTTGTGATGGCCGGACCTTCCTCTGCCAACACTACCGTCCCGCTGACCAATGTCTCAGATGCAAACCCTGCCGGTGTCATGAGCTCATTCACTGTAAGTGCATCATTGCCTCTGGCAACAGTCATACTGTAAGTAGTTGTACCTACCTTTGACGCGCTTGTTGTAACCTCACAGGTGCAAGCCAAGGATGACAGCGGTTGTCTAAGGTTTACTGGTGGCGACAATGTGACGGTCACGTTGACGGGTCCTCACGACATTGTCGCCGACGTTGTTGACAACGAAGACGGCACGTACACTGTCACCTACACGCCACAGGTCATGGGCACTTATGTCCTCACAGCCACCATCAACACCACTGAGGGCCCCGCAGCATTCCTTGACGGCGTCTGCGTCGAAGTTTCAGGTATGTGCCCAATGATAAAGTGTCATCACTTACCGGGTGTGTATATGTTGTCTCATGTGTGTTGATTGTGTTTGGCAGCTGGCACGTCCCTCTTCTTCAACGGGCAGACCAGCGTGGAGGTTGAGGACACGCGCCTGTTGGGTCTGACCACATCAGGTTTCACAATGGAGGCTTGGGTGAGCCCGCGTGGCGTAACACCCTCTCCTCCTCCTCCCTCACCCCCCCCCCCCCCGCCCCCACGCCCACCTCCACCCTCACCTCCCCCTCCCGTGCCACCTCCACCCTCCCCGCCCCCACCTGAGCAGTCAGGAAGGAGGCGGTTGTTGGCCAATGTGGGCACGCCGTATTACATCAACCCGACCTTCCGTTACGTGTTCAACAAGAACGATCAGGATAAGGCTGGCGTGGACACGCGTAGCTACGACCTCAAGTTCTCCCCGACTTATGACACGCTGATGGCCACCGTGTACGCCGGCAATGGCGAGTGGCGAAGAGTGAGTGCACCATTCCAACTCACGGGTGGATGGACACACATTGCAGCGGTCTACAACCAGACCAGCTTCACACTCTATCAAGATGGTGTTGAGATTACATCCAAGTCCTATGATGTCGCCAAGCGCATCCCACCCAACAACCTGCAAGCCCCGCTTGACATCGGCTACGCCTTCACGGGCATGATCGACGAGGCCAAGCTCTGGAAGGTGGCTCGCACCCAACAGGAGATCATCGACACGATGCACTGCCCACCTTACATGGAGCTCGACAAGATTGCCGGCTACTGGCCTTTCAATGAAGGACAGGGCGACATCGCCAAGGGCTACTCTGCCGATTGTTGGGTCGGTGACAACTCCAACAACAATTGTCTCCAAGGTGACTTGGACCCATTCAATGCACCGCTCGGGCCACCTTCATGGTTGGGAGGTCTCGGGTCCTTTGCACCCGTGGAGGGTGACTTCCGTAACCAAGGTGTTGGAGCCCCGAGTGCACGCTTCAGCGTGGCATCGGGCCGTGGTTTGACCAACTCGAGGGCGTACTCCGGGTCCCTCGGCCAGTATGTTCTCATCCAGGCCAAGGACGAGTGCAAGTACTGCTACCTTGGTCGCGAGGCTCGCTTTGCCGTCGAGACCACGCGCTTTGATTTGCAGTACTTCCAGGACACACATGACGCCGTGGAGTACCCCATCCTCCACAAGCAGGACACTGTCCAACACGAGCCCGCCATCAACTGCCCAGAACAGGACCAATGCTATGGGAGCGTGCCCAACATAGATGGCGCACCGTCCGACACACCCAACATCACCGATCCAGAGGGTCCCTTCCGCAAGCTTCTGAGCCTCGAGCTCCCCAATGGGCTCTTTGTTAGTGACCATCGCTTTGGTCCGGGCGACACATCTTGCTTAGGTGACCTCTGGTTGGCAACATACCACCTGGATGAAGCCGGGAGCTACCTTCTCAATGTCCTTCTGTTGGGTGATGGCACGCGTCCCGACGAGCCTCTTGTCCCCGCACCTTTTACGTTGGAGGTTACTGCCGGGGACCTTGCTAGTCTGGACCTTGTTGGTGGGCAGGTCCCGACGGCCGTGGCCGGGGTCCCCTCCTCTTTCATCGTTGTAGCAAAGGACTCCATGGATCCGCACGCCAACGTGATTGTCGACCGCGATGCGAGCTATGACGTGACCCGCGCGATCACAATCAACCACATGCTCGTGGACAACGTCGTGGTGGTCCCCGAGGTGGTGTCTATCGGCCAGGGCGCGTACCAAGTGGTGTACACGGCCCCGACACCAGGACCTTACAACCTATTTATCTCACTATTGAGCACGCCTCAAAGCACACTACAGGTGCTTCCCGCACGTTGGGCTGAGCTTCTCACAGATGATGAGACGCTCCCGCTGCAAGCGAAGCGCTTCGAGCACACGGCTGCGGCATACAACGGCAGCATTTACATCTTCGGCGGCGCCCTGTATGACAAGACGTACCTCAATGATATGTGGATGCTGGAAGGTGCTTCCGGCGGTGCTGATGACAGCCTATCGTACCGCAAGCTCATCAGCGTGACACGTAAGTACACACATACGCGCAAACACATGTAGACACACACATGCACACGCACACGCGTTACCGACACTGCTCTTCACCCCTGATGTGTTCTTGTTGTTGTTACTACAGTCAATGCTCTACTGGATGGTGACGCCACGCTGCAAGTTGTGCTCGACACCGAGTCGCTTGTCGCTAGCGGTTCAATGTCAGGCGCATGCACGGATATCGTCTTCCGTGTCACTGGTCAATCAACCATCCTCGACCACGTTGTCGACAGCTGGACCTGCGGCAAGCCCGAGACCGTATTCTGGGTCTCCATCCCGGGTGACAACGTGCTCCCAACGTCATTCTCACTCGAGATGTTCTATGGCAACCCCGCAGTGATATCCGAATCCAAGCCCGAGACCGTCTTCGCTTTCTACGAAGATTTCGAGGGCGAGGGCGATATCACCTCGACTCCTTTCGTCCCCGCGGCTCCCTGCGGGGTGATATCGCCCTCAGCTGACGGGTTTGATATCAGCGAGGAGTTGCCTTATGCAGGCCGATACAGTCTTCATGCCAAGTATGGCTTCGCTGGTGCTCTTCAGGCTGATATCGATGACCCGACGGATAGCTTCATCCTTCGGGCTCAGTTCTATGATTCTGACTCTGAGACAGCAGCCCACTTCATCAGTCCTGATTGGGATGTGTGTGGAGGCACACCTGATGGGGAGAGACTTCTTCTCCCCGACACGCATGTTGGGCTCCTTCCCGACACGCAGAGCACGGCTGTCGGCGTGTACACGCTGTCTACTGTTGGGAAATATGCCACGGCGTCGCCATGGGAGTCGGCTTACAATGCGACGCGTAACGCTGGCTGGCATCTGTT
Organism: Chlorokybus atmophyticus; assembly: GCA_009103225.1. Taxonomy (NCBI): domain Eukaryota; kingdom Viridiplantae; phylum Streptophyta; class Chlorokybophyceae; order Chlorokybales; family Chlorokybaceae; genus Chlorokybus; species Chlorokybus atmophyticus. The sequence goes on along the minus strand of RHPI01001037.1, from coordinate 1,706,602 downwards.
TGAGGTCCGCAGTGACTCAACCGGCACGACTGTGTCAATTGATGGGGTACCCGTGTATAGCGATCCCAACCCTATTGTCATCAACAAGATCTTCATCTCTGCTGGCATAGCGGGACTGGATGACCTCACGGGCGTACCCAACGTACTCCCAGCACACGCATTCTGGGATGACATCACCGTCATCAAGGTAAACACATTGCACACCCAGAGTGGTATGTGTACGTGTGGACATATGTGCGTGCACAATCGTACGCGTGCGAGCGTGCGAGCTTGCGTGCGCGGGCTCATGTGCACCTTTGCATGCTCCTTGTGAGTGAGTTCATTACACGTGTGCACCCAACACAACTCTCGTGCTGAAACCTCTACCTTGATGTATAGGTTCATCCCGCGACAGTGGGAGCTGTGATTGAGCCCGCTGCCGACGGCGAGGACACGCAAGTGAATTGGGTTCCTGAACGCATGTGGTCGCAAGTGTCCCCTCAGGACGGCGTGTCTCCCCCTCCTCGCTACTCTCACTCCGCTGTCGTGTACAACGACGCCATGTACGTGTATGGCGGTGAGCGTAGCGCGTACGCCTTCAGCGACGTGTGGGAGTTCTCCTTCACGTCCTCTTCGTGGCGATTCATCAGCCCGCAGGGTGATGGAGGCGTACCACCCGCACGCTTCGACCACGCTGCGGGTGTGTTGTCGGATGGGACGATGATAGTGTACGGTGGGCGCTCGGGACACGCTCTCTACGACGACATGTGGGTTTATAGTATCGACACACGCAAGTGGCGGTCTGTTACACCCACGTCTGTCGATGGCACTGTTGCGGGCAAGCGCTTTGGCCACAGCATTGCTGTGTCGGCCAATGATGTTGTGTACATCTACGGCGGGTACACCGATCGCGGCTTCTCCAACGAGTTCTTCTCGTACAACCCCGCCGACAACGTGCTCACGCAACTCAACACCTTCCAACTCTCCTCCGACGACAACAACAACAACAACAACAACAACAACTATGTTGGCCGCTACAGCCACGCCTCCGTCGCGTACGGCTCATACATCTACATTCACGGCGGGTCCAGTCTCAAGCAGGAGTACAACGACATGTGGCAATACGACACCAACACCAACACGTGGACTCAGGCGCCCTCGTCGGACACGTCACCTTTCCGGTTCGAACATGCCGCAGTTGTTGTGTCGGGCGTGGAGGGCGAGGAGGACAAACTATGCATTCAGGGTGGACACGGGCAAGGCGAGTATCACGCAGAGACACTCTGCTATCCCGTACCGTTCAGCAACCCGTTCCCGTACTCTTCGCCGCCTACTCCTGACAATAGAAAGAAGTGACACAACAACAACACATTGCAAATGGCGCAGAACAGAGCGAGTAGATAGCCGCCAATGTCTATGAGAGTAGACTCCTCTCTTATTGTATTTCCAACCCCCCACCACCGTTCGTGTGTACATGTAGAATTCAGGCGACACGCAGCAGCAGATTCAACCATTTGTCTCTAATAACATTCATTCTCTTGTCAGTGCTTGTAGTGCGTCCGTGTGCTTGTGCAGCCACATGTGCACGCGTGCTTGTGTGCATGTGCACACTCAGCATGGTCACGTATATACATTAAGCTGAGCGAGCTGAAAGCGTATTCTTATACATCCTTATAAAGATAGCAATCATGCTAGTACATATACACAGTGCACATATAACTGCAATAACAAACAATCAGCACTCACTATCTTCATCCCAATGAACACTCTCTCCATCACAATGAATGTTGTTGCATCGGCACAATCTGTTTGCCAGCAACGTACGCCCGCTTAATATTTCTGTCATCTCCCAGATGGATGAACTTGGACAGGATATCAAAGTGGCTGTCGTCGTCGAACACGTCAAAGGGGCCGTTGTCGGAGCCGATATCAACAACCAGCGCGTCAAACTGCTTCCCGACGGCGAAGTTGCCGACTGTGCCGTCGATATCCATCACGCGCGCCCCGCCCAAAGTAGCCAAATAGAACACTTCCGGAATTGACATAGGCTGCGACGGGGGACAAGTTTGTTGATACGCACACATTGTATCAGCCGTTTAGTGGATTCATACATGCGACGTTGCAGTGACATTACTGACAAAAAGCTTGCTTGACCTAAGTGTTCGATCTCGTGTTACGCTGCCAGCTCTGCCATATGCAGCATGACAGCAGAAAACACAAAGTTCTATCCTGTCAATGTCGTGTGCGGGGCGTATTTTATGGCTCTGTAATGTTCTACATCTAACAGAGATGTCGTGGTGACAGTGTTTGTATAGAACAATACATATGTAACTTGCACATGGCGATGTTGGGTTTCCATGCAAGTGGCAGTGTGCTGATGGTGTTGTTGAAAGCAGTTATGCAACAGCACTTACAGGCTTCACCACTTGTGGTTGATCAAAGGTGAGGACATTCGCGGCGGCAATGGCCGCGCGCATGACTTCCAGCATGGAAGGGTGGTGCCCGCCGGCCACATCAGACCCCAAACCCACCTACACAACCAATAATACCACATCAGCAATCAACACACACACACCGGTCGTACGTGCGTGCGTGTGCCAACTCGTGTGCACGTGGGCGTGCGCTTGTGGTACTGCCACGGTACATACGAGCATGTGTGTATACAAAACTTGCAAACACGCACACACACACACATACACAACCGCACACACCTTGACGCCATCACGCATGAGCTGCTTCACGTCGCACACTCCGCTTCGCAGGTTGAAATTCGATATGGGGCAGTGCGCGATGCCCGTCCCGCGCTCGGCCAGCACGCGCCGCTCGCCGGGAGTGAGGTGCACGCCGTGCGCCATCACGCACGCGCGCGCGCTCAGCAGACCGTAACGGTCGTACACTCCCGTGTACGTGTCCTGAGATATTGCATGAGAGATCCCTCGCTAGATTGGGAAATGCAGCTACACACGCACGGATGCACATGAGCGCATTCGCACGTACCCACGCACGCATACACGCACGCACAGGTTTGCACGTACATGCACTTGTGTACACATTAACACAGGCTCAAACATACACACATGTTTGCACACACGCACAGGTATGCACAAAAGCACACGAGCTCACGCAAATGCACTCACACCTCTTCGGGGTGCAGGTCCCGAACCCACGCTATCTCGCTCTTGTTCTCGCACAGGTGGCTCTGCACGGGGATATCCAGCTTAGCCGCGATGTCCGCCAGCTTCTGCATGAGTCCGGCCGAACAGCTCGGCACAAACCTGCACCACACACACATACACACACACATCAACATGTTGTACTACCACACGACTAACTTGTCCACTTGCCTTGGTGTTATGATGGGTGTGACCAGAGGGTTGTTCCTCGCCAGAATGTTCTCAGCCACTTCCAGCGTCCCGCGCACGGACTCCTCCTCGGACTCGACGTAGTAAGGCTCGCTGTTGCGATCCATGCAGACCTGATACAAGGATTGTGTGGTGTGTGGGTGGGTGTGCGTGCACAAGCACACGCACACACGCACGCACGCCAGCACAGTCACGCGCGCACCCACACCCACACCCACACCCACACCCACACCCACACCCAGACACGAGCACGTGCGCACGCACGCACGCACGCACGCACACACACACACCTTTCCCACAAACCCCCTCTGTCCATACTTCTCCACCACATCCGCCAGCACGATCGTCGCCTCCACATGCAGCGACGCAAAATACACAACCGTCGTCGACCCGAACGACAGGTGGCGTCGCACGGCCTTGTCGTAGACGGTACGGGCGTAATCTGAGTTACTGAACTTGGCCTCGGTCGGGAAAGTGTAGGTCTTGAGCCAGTCCAGGAGAGGCAAGTCGTTGCCGCTGCCTGCAAACTAGGGAGAGGTGCGTGTGCGTGTGCGTGTGTGTGTGCGTGTGCGTGTGCGTGTGCGTGCGTGTGTGTGTCACGGACATGCGTGCAGAAAGAGCACACATGATTGTGTGTGTCCAGGCAGGCGCCTACGCGTGCTCGCGAATGTGGTTTTGTTTCCGCACAGGTTCATGCGTGCATGCATGTGTGCGTGCCTGTGTGTGTGTACGCGCATGCGTGTGCGGGTGCATGCGTGCGTGTCTGCATATGTCTCTCATCGAGGCCAAACATCCACCCTCACCTTGTATTGCGGTGCGTGCGCATGCAAGTCCACAAACCCCGGCATCAGCATCGTCCCCTCCCCAAGCTCCTCGACATCGACATCGACATCCCCGTCTTTCGGCAGGCCAACATGCATTTCATCAGCTTCATCACTCGCACTCTCACGCACGCCGTCCGGCGTGGCAATGAGTCTCTTTCCACCCGATGCCAGTCTGCAATACTCCACCTTTGGGACAAGAAGATATGAAGCTGTGTGCTACTATGACGGACACGGGTGCTTACAGAGTGAGATGAGTGGGTATTGTATTACATTATATGGCAGAATAGAATGCATGCTCTGACCATGCTGGACATGGCTGCTTGGCTGGTGTAATAACATATATGAAGGTGGGTGTTGGCAGCACTGGTCGCCATGCATTTGCCTTGTAGATTTTCCTTGAAAGGTGTGCAAATGCAATAAAGTAGCGCTGATTGCAGTCATCGCCGTAAGAACTGGACGACACCTTGACGTAGTTGTAACCACCGTGCTAGCTATCAGCTGACAGCAGAAGTTTTTCATGCACAATGCGTGCACATACACTGCTTTAGCAGCAACCAGAGACATAGACATGCATGCATTGCTACCACCGTATCTATCACCACCAGTCCTTTGTCAACTCACAGCTCTGGTACAAACAAAGAAAGCAGCCAGAGCATTGTATAGTTATTATTCACACTCATGCAAACACGTATGCTGACACACAAGCACGCACGCACGCACATACGCAATGTTGCTCCCCCCCGGCGCCTGACCTTGCCGTGTTGGTCCAGTCCGACTTCCCCAGGCACCAGCATCTCCAGCGTGGTGGCGTCCAGGGACTGCAGGACGCAGCCGGCCCTGAACACGCGCTTGTGCATCGCCACCCCTCCCGCCGCCATGGCTGCCGCCCGTTCAGTGCGCAGTGAGGCAGGAACGTCGCCAAGGCCAGGGAGGTGCATACTGAGTGAAGGCACGCGCCACACGCTTGACCTAATGTAAGTGGTACTCACACAGGCCATCAAAGCACAGCTCTTGAACAAATTGGGGCTTGCAGTCGGCACTTGATTGAAGTGTGCTTCAATGCTGACATGCTGCATCCATAATAAAATTATTGATAATAACTTTTAATCTAAATTTAGCTTACCACATGATTGTACATAAAAGGCCTCTGTCTGCGTCGAGTCTTTCTACTGGTTGCCTGTGCTACGCATTCTGCCTGTTTGCTGAAGTGTTCATGCGCATGCGCCTGTCGCTGTAGCGAGCAACGAGCGCATGCAGTTATGCACTGCATGCGCTGGTTGCTCGCCATAGCCTCATTAACGAAGGCAATGTTGATTGCATGAAAGCAACACCAGTAACACAAGGCGACATGTCCATGGCATGCAGCATAGTGTCACTCTGAATGTTGTCACAATGCAAGCAGGAGTCTGCAATGGACAGTAAAACCAACAGAGGCAAGGACACATGTTTGTCGTGTGTATGAAGGGAGACAAGCATACACGCAAGCCAACACCAGCTGCCACCATACCACATACAGCACCAACGCTTGGACAACAACTACATAAAGGTACATACACAACAGGTCCAATAGCAGCATCCGCTTCTGGCTGTCAGTCAAGCAAGCCCACCTCTACCCCACTACTTGTGAGATAAGCCCCGCTTTTGCCTTAGGTTGTAGCGGCTTGAGCCCGGCGTCGTCGGCACCGACTGCACCTGCCGCTCGGCCTTCCTACTACTTCGCCTCTGGCTGCGCTGACTTGTCTGCTCGGAGTGGCTGTCACCCGTGGCTGCGGGTTGTGCATCGTTAGAGGCCGAAGGCTGCTGCTGGAGGTCCAGCGTGTCGGGTTGGTCGTTGAGCTTGGACGGAGGAAAAATGTTGGGACTGTGTACAGAACATCACACACAAGGAGTGTTGGCGTGAAGTTTTGGTATCAACCAACAGCCATGGCATGCTATGGTTGCTGTGAATGCTGCTGTTGTTGTTGTTGTTGTTGTTGTTGTGCATGCTACAACAGTGGCTTAAGACCAAAAACCCCACCACCTACCTCCGGTTGAAGATGGTGGAGAAGACGGAGGAGGCGAAGCCGGTTGCCATGGCCTGGAGCTGTCCCGTAGGCGTTGCTGGAGAGTGCTGGCCTGTGCTTGCAGCAGGCGTCTCGGCGGCGGCGTCTTCAACCATGCCTGCGGCAATGTCAGCGAGCTCAAGTTCCTGTTCTGTCGGCAGGGGCGGCAGCGAGTCCACCAGCATGTCTTGCGTGTGCAAGTCCTCAGGTCTTTGACATGCAGTGGTTGTTGTGTCGACCACTGTTGTCACAGTGACAGACACGGCGGATGCGCTCGCCGGCGCATCGGCCTGGTGTTCATCTCGTGCGGGCTCCATTGTTTGTGCATCAGGGGCAACTTGCTCATCCGCTTCAGGGGCAGCACACACCTCTGCAGATGTGTGATGCTCCTCTGCATCACTCGCAGCAGGTGCTTCGTATGATACATCTGCAGAAGTCTGCCGATGCTTGGCATTCTCGCGCAATTGATAGCGAGACCCGTCACGCTTAGTGCCTTTGTCAGCGCTCTGCTCGTGCGTGCCGGGCTCATCAGCTGCCATTGACCTCTCTGAGGTACCTTCTGCGATAGGCGGCAAAGCATGCATGTGCTCATCCCCATCCTCCTGGGGTGTGCTCAGCTGCTCCATCGCCAGTTCCCTACAACACAACAACATAACATTACACAAGTGCACAGTTTGGCTCTGAACATGACCTCAGAGCAGTCAAGCGCTGACCTGCGACCGTGAAGGAAAGACCACCAGGCTCTCCTCCTGCTTGGAGTACTCAACGCATCGACTGGCTGACTGGGTGGCTGTCCTTGAGGGCAATGAGCATCTTGATGAGACTCCACTCTGCGTCGCTTCTTGCTGTTGGCAACCTCCTCTGTATCAACACTGCCTTCAAGTTGAAGGAGCTCTGTCATTAATTTGCGTTCCTTCTCCGCGAGAAATGCTGCCTGTTCATGCAAACTGGCTTCTCTGTCAGCAATCCTAGCCATCAACTCCTGCTCCCTCTTCGCAACCTCTTCCATCGGATCAGGCTGGCTTTCAAGTTTCAACAGTTCTGCCAGCAACTGCCTCTCTCGCTGCTGTACCTCAGTCTCTAGACGCATAGCCTCCTTTACTCTGCGCATATCATGAAAAACAGTATACTCAGCTTGTTCACATGGTAGAACCACAAGCACACGGAACCAAACATGAACCAACCTGCGATTTGCCTGCGCCTCCTCCATTTTCAAGTTCTGCAGCAATGCCTCGCGTTTGCACAGCTGTCCGTCTTTTTTTGCCAGCGCCTTTTCTCTTGCAATCAAGTCTGCTTCTTTTTGTTCTGCCGCGGCTTCCCGCGCATCCATGTCCCTTTGCAGCTCTTGCATAGCGGTCTGTCATCAAAAGCGTTACACCTGAACTTCATGCAGGCTGCTCAACATGCTTTGAGCACCTGTTGCTTCTCCAAAACGTCCTGCTGGTGCAGTATCTCCTCAACTTGTTTGTCTGACTTTGCAACTTGCTGAGACAATGCGTCACGTGCCACTTCCATCTCTGCGCGCTGTTGCTCAAGTGCCTGACAAACAGTTGATTAACGGTGAGCATGCACTCACCAAGACTCTGTTCCTGCACGACTATAGATATTTGATATACACGCGTATGCTTGCACACAAGGCTTGAGCCATGTCAAAATTGCATACGCTGCAGTAAAGTAAAAACAAAAAAAAAAACTATCTGTCTTCACTGTACTCACTGTCTTTGCCTCCGAGACAGTTGCAAACTGCTGCTCCAGTTCTGCAAACTTGGACCGGACTTCAGCCTCTTGCTGTTCAAGCGCTGTCTGCCTCGTTTTCAGCGCCTCTTCCAAGTGTCCACTCTCAGCATACCGTTCTAGATTCTGCGCACATGATGTAAGCATCAACGACAAGCAGGGCCACAAACAGAAGGGATGCCTCCCAGCTATACCTCACTGGAAATCTTTTGCAAGTGTTCCTCCCGCATCTCAAGGCTCTTTCGCTCATCTTCGAACGACTTCACAGCCTCGTCCAACTTGGCTTGCTGTTGTCTGACAGCCCCTTCTCGCGCCTCTACCTCCTGCAACGAAGAATAGCGACCCACTCAGCATCTAGTGTCAGCAAGGAAAGTAAGATCAACAGCAACAGCATTAACTCAGTGCGGCTGCAACGTGCCTGTTCCCGCTGCTGTGCGGATTCAAGCAGCTGCTGAGCTTCACGATCCTTTTCTTGTGCACGCTTCTCAGTCTTGCGTGCCTAATAGCAGTCATCAAGAGTTGATAAAAGCAACATAGATGGCACCTCCACCAGCAATGGACATCAGCGGTAGCAGTATAGCTCTAGCGCTATACGATAATGTGCAGATAGAGCATACACGGAAAGTGTGCACCACGCAATTATGCAGCCACGGCCCAACCAACATCATTCAGGACCAACGATATCCCTGCGACATGTCTTGTTGGCACACACGACAAGCCTATGTAGCACGGACTAGAACTGATCATGATCAACCCTGTGATAAATGTCCAGACAGCCACTTGCCTTACTGCGAGCCTTTGTCGCTGAAACTTCTGCCGCCTTTACTGATGCAGCTGCACTGGCCTCTGCCTCTTTGCGCAACTCATCTGCATGTGTAGCAGCCTGCTGTGCACCCCTCAGCTTTCTCGTGAGCAAATCCTTCTCCCGCTCTGCAAGACACCAAATATGTGTGCGACCCCACCAAAATATTGCCCAAGAGGACACAGAACAGCACTCTTCAGCACTGTGCACGTAGTCCTGACCTGCTGTTTCTTGTTCAGTCTGGGCGGCTAGGCGTGCGGCTTCAAGCTCCTCTTGAAGTGCCGTCAGCTTGGCGGACTCCTGCAACCTTACTTGCTGCAACTCAGCCTCTGCTCGTTTCTGAACAGCCTCTGCCTGCATGCGCAAAATGACCATGCACATGATCAGGCCAGGAATATTGACATGTATGACACACTCACGTGGTGCTGTTCCGTCAGCTCAACCGAGATATAAATTCTGTACGGGTGAGCGGGCATGGGCACGTCTTGCACAGTGGCAAGTAGTCAGTCACACAAGTAACGCTCACCTGCTGGCGCACCAATCGCTCTGTTTCAAGCTCTGCTTGGACTCTCGCCAACACCTGTCAATGCACATCGTTTACAAATGCCAATGTGATGGCTGTTGTGACAATGCTCTCAACTCAATGCATGTGGTGATAGTTCAACATCCACTATGCCATTGCAACGTGCACATGCGCGCAAGCTTCAATGTGCGAACCAAACACAACAGGTGCATCAGCGCATTACCTGCTCCATGGTCTTAACGCGCAGCTCATGCTGCTTCGTCTCCTGACCCAGTGCATCCTAGTACACACGATGGTTACAAGAGTCGCAACAACATGCTGTCGGCCTACAAGCGCATTGACAAACGTTGATAACCCGGTAGTGCTTGCAATATTGCCTACTGCAGTTTAATGAACATGAGAAATGCTGGACGCATGCAATCAGTGCATAGACGCTGCCTGTAGAGGGGACACGAATTGGGGATTGCGTTTCAAGCTGCATGCTGCTATCTTACTTGCGCAGCGGCAGCAGCATTCTCCGCAGCTTGCAAAGCGTAAGCCTGCTGCTCCACTTCTGCAATCAATGTTTCCCTCTCTCCTTCTAGCCACTCAGCCTGATGGATGAAAGCAACGTTCACAGCCACAAAGCCAGTCCCAAAACATGGAAATGAAACACCAACAAAGCCTTGCTGCACGCAACATTACTTGCCATGCCATAACACACATAAGTAGACATCAACCTGCTGCTCAAGTGCAGACAGCCTGGCGGCCATCTCCTCAGCCTCAGCTCTGGGCACATGGCCGCCGAGTGAGCCCGCCGCCCGGAAGCGGCGCCACACTTCATCGCCTCGGGGCACCACCTCCGCACCGACGATAGCTCCGCCCCCTCGCTGGAGAAGAAAGCCCTCAGACCTCCTCGCTCCAGACCCGACCCCTGCTCCTGCGGGCGTCCCCATCGCCCACACCGCCGACACCGCCGCCGCTGCCGCGGCATGCAATAATTGCCAGAGTGATGCCACCCAAATCTTTGTTTGAAGCTGGAGCCTTAACTAACGTTGGGTAGTACCGTTGTTGCTGGAAGCTAACGTGGTACATTGTTGCATGCTTGGCATTGGCATTGTCGTCGTGGGCGATAGCGGCGGTGGCGTCGGCGATGGCGGCGATGGTGATGGTAGTGGGATTGGGCTCGCCTTGCGTGTTCCGTGCTCCAGTGGCTGCTTCAGCAACGCCTCGTGGCTGTTGCCGTGGCTTGAGGCCGCTGTCCACTTCGTTTGCTGGAGGAGCCAGGCTGCCCCTGGCTTCCAAGGCGCTTGGCGCAAGTATGTGCTTGCTGGGGTTGGCGTTGCATTGTACGAATTGACCATGCAAAAAGTTGCAACCTTGAACATGCTGATGTTCTGCTTGCTATGGCAGAAACCGGTGCTGGACACGTGCTTCAAGTCGTTGCTCGCAAGGTACGCTGGCTTGCCGCTATGCTAGTCGTACTTGCCAGTACTATTGCTCATTGTTAGTGACATTTCTAGACCTGCTGTCTTGTGAGCGAGTGTTGCACTGTGTACGTGCATGGTTGAGTCTTAGCGTATGTGAAGCTGTTGGAGTGAGTAAGCAAGCCCGCAGCACACTGCTTGAGGATGACTTGACGCTATGTTGTGTGCATTTGAGCAGGCCACGGCAAAGGACGTTGTTGTCATAGAGCCAGACCTACGGCTAGCAGCTTCTTTGCTAGGCAAAGTGATCGATCATGCTGGGTTGTGTGCACGCAGTACACGTGCGCTAATGCTTGGTAACCGCACTTGCAGGCATTGGCGCTGTGCTTGCCTCCGCCAAAGCAGACTTGGTTGCAGCACCGTTTGCTCTGCTGGGCGCTTTGCTGGCGGTGCAGGTACTCTGCATGGGGAGTAAAAGTTTCAGCAGGCATTGCATGTGTTGACCTGTCAAGCAAGCCATAACATGCCTATGAGCGAGGTGCAAGCATGGTGCGCAACCTGACACATATGGCGCTGTTGCAGACATTCCGGGTGCGGTTCCAGTTTGATGCTGAGACCTTGGTACGCATGCAATGGCAGTGTACAGCAGCCTATCATGTCATGCTGATTCATGCTCCTGCTGCTCCTTGCCCTGAGTCACAGCTTGCCATTGCTTCTTGCAGAAAGTGTCCATTGGTGAGGATAAGGACCCATCCGAGAATGCCTTTGTTGGTGGTGACAACCGTTGGAGGTACATGAACAAGTGGTTGCTGATTGTGTTGACACAAGGCAGTACTACACATGCATTGGGATCTCTTCCGAAGGATCAGGTCACTGCTGATTTTGGATCTACCTTGCTTTGATGCAGTTATAAGTCTTTTACCAACTGGGAGTTCTGGTGGCCTGGGTTTCCTGTGTTGGTCTACTTCAAGGAGACTCAAACAAAGCCGGAAGGACAAATACACTTCTTCCCAGTCATCATGGTAAGCGGCTGTACAATGCAATGCTGTGCTGTAATGATGCAAGAGAGTTGCAACTGCGCACAAAGGTTGATTGGATCCTTTTGGGTGTTGTTGCGTTGTTGCTCTGCAGAATGGCAAGCAGTTGTATGACACCATGGTTGAGAGATGCGGACCAAGCCAGACCAGTGGCCCCAAGAACTAACCGCTATGTATAGTTTCTTTCTTGTGCCAATTTCGTTGCTTAGATACAATCTGTAACAGTCATTGCGCCCCTGCGTTATCGTATGTACTAGCTGAGCGCGCATGCTGTCGACATGTTCAGATGCGACCATGCCTTCCATCATATGTCAGCATGCGGTCATTAAATGCTGTCACAAGTTGTGCGGGGCGAAGGCAGCGTGGCGCAGGTGTGAGTACTTGACGATCATCACTCATATGTAAGGAAGTAAACACTACTTTGATCAACTATTTGACGAGAGGTTGCACAGCCTCTTGCCTACGGGACTTTCGTATTATATACAAACTAATAAGGTCAAGCAGTAGGATGGACCTCTGCCTAATCACACACGCTCTATTACAGAGTGGCAGCAAGTGTTCACACACTGTATAGGCATGTTGACTAACTGAGTGCGCATGCAAACACGTTTTGAGCATGTATGATACAGCACCCAGTACACACACATACTACATGCCCATGCCAATGGATACGCGGGATCCGCTTTTGCAAGTGCGGAGTGAACCAAAGTGTGCTAATTCAATGTAAGCATGTTGGTAGCGATTGCAAAGTGATTACCTTGATGTGCTTGGTCGAGATGATGGTGTCACAAAACATACTTGTTTTGTGACACCATCATTGTGTAATGAGACGAAATGATGGAGTCAATTATGGCTAATGTTGGCCATGACATTGCATGTTGGTGCATTTATGCAAAAATGCATCAATAATTTTGTGATGCACAAACCGTTTAATAGTTGAACTTTGCTAGCTTGTTTGTGTTTATTTTAATCTATGTGAAGACCCTCAATGAGGGTGTTTATTAATCATGCATAGCTGATGTGCGTGACACGGCAATGGCATTGCCTTTTGCTATCTAATACGATGTGATAAAAAATAAATTGTAAAGCTTTGGATTTAGGCACTCATGATTTGTATGTTGTCAAATCACCCCATATCTAAAGATACATTCATAGATTCGATTGCAAGTAAATGTATTTGCATACGGCATAATGCACACAATGTACAACTTACCACGTACCATTGCCAACTTCAAAAAGTGATGGAGTTTTCATAAAAGAGTATTGCGCAAGAAAGCCAATGGGTTGCATGATCAATAAGACGTCAACACTCCTTATAACTCACATCCGCGTATATATCATATGTGATATATAGTACAAACATTGCACCACTTGGCAGTGCAATGCATGCACTGTAACAATATGCGTAACATGCATACTGACAATGTAAATGGTTTATAAGACAATTGTGACGCTGTCGTTGGTGTCAATATCAATTTTGTTGTAATATGATGCTTCAACACTTGTAAACCCAACTACTAAGTTTTTTCGTACAATGTAAGAAATTCCACTAGCTAGCATTATGTTGTGTAACAGCTTGCGGTACATGGTTTATGGTGTGTACCAGCTTGTGGTACACAACATAAACCATTTATGATATTGATATGCATGTCGTAAATGTCATTTCATTAATAGCGAATGTCAATTGTTATTATTGTTTTGCACGCTGCAGAAACATCTCGCAATAATATAATGAATCAAGTGTACTCAAGAAAGCACGTAACTACGAACAACCAACAAGTATTACAATGTATAACATTACGAAATATAATGGTGGTGCGATTGGCAGCGACTAGAGCCTAGCCACACAACACGGCACTGCATAACACCAAATGCTCGATGTCTCGCAAACTGAACAATTGCATACATCGAACAAAAAGTGTTGTGGTACAGCCTGCATTTTATAGACAACCTTGATTGTAGAAAAAGAGCAAAAACACGCCGGGCGGTTACTTCAACTTTCATTCACTGTACAATTGAAACCATGTCATTGTCATCTTATGCTGCTACCAGTAGCACCATGCGTAGATGCGTACTGTATCAACTTATGATGTGATTTCGCGGTCCTACTAAGAGCATTGCGCAGCAATCGGCGTGTTGTTAAAGGCAAGATATGCTTGACGACAGCTAAGAACACACTACACTATAAAAGCACAATACAGGCTGACGAATTAAGTCAAAGTATCGCAATCATATCCTGCAACACGTGCAGGTGCATGAGCTTCATGTGTATGCACATATGCACACGCTGATGCACTCGTGTCAGTACGTGGCATGTAGCTTAGCTAATTCATACATACAGTGTCTAAACAATGACCAGAGTCACAAGTATTGGTTAGCTGTTTGTGCCTGATCTACCAGGCATGGCTTCCTGTGTTAATGCAGGTGGCCTCTCGTCCTGGGCAACCTGTGCCAGAATGCAAGGATATCAGTGCAGCGTACCACGCACATACTAGCCCTTGCAATTGCGGGCACAGATGCAACTACATGATGCATAGTAGAGTAACATGGCAGCAACAACAAAACCTCCAAGATCCCTTGCGAGACCCACATTGACGTACCTGGGTTGATGGCGGTGGCAACAACCCACAATACGGGTTGAGGAAGGGGTGCTCTAAAAGTCCCTCAATGCTAATGCGGCGAGCGGGATCGCGTTCTAGGCACTTTCGCAGAGTGTCTAGAAGTGTAGGGTTGTGGATGTGAGGATATGCAATGGCATGTCGCGAGTCAAGGATAGCATGCATCTTAGGGATGTATGGCAGCGCATGGAACGGCGTGTGACCATACGTCATCTGGTACAATATGCACCCCAGTGACCAAACGTCAGATGCTCGACCAACACGTACGCCTGGTGCCCCTCGACTGCAAAAGGAACATCCATCAGCAACGCGGCGTTGTGCTGCCATGCATAATGACAAGTACGTCATATGACACTGGTGTTTTGCATGCACCTGATAGCTTCTGGTGCCATGTAGTTCAGCGTGCCGACTGGGCTCTCCTGCATGACACTTGTGGTGTTCTCTGAGGCCATACGGTTGGCGATGCCAAAGTCTATCAGCTTTAGGACACCTTCAGCCAGGACGAAGTTGGCAGGTTTCAGGTCTTGATGGACAATACGACCCTTGTGTATTGTGGCCACTGCCTCCAGCATCTGCTGCCAGTAGTATCTCAAAAAGTTGTTGTCATTGACACGACCTTCCCTTGCTCGCACCGCCAGCTGTCGTGCCAGGTCTGTTTCACCATACTCGAGCACCATGTAGATGAGCCCATCCTGTGTTAGCACCTGGCGCAAAGAAACACCACTGTTTGTTGTGTTAAAGCAAGTTAAGCAGCAAGCACAGATGTTTTACACTTACCTGCGAGTCAATCAGTTGAATGATGTAGTGATGCCCCTTGAACTGCTGCAACTTGTCAATCTCTGCAAGAAACCCAGTTGCCGACTCTCCATCCCGACCATTGAGACGGATGCGCTTGACTGCATATATCTTGCGGTTTGGAGCGATGACCTGCATAAGGTCAGAGCCTGTCAGCAGCTGTGTCACTGTCACTGATCATGAACTCCTGATCACAAACCTTAAAAACTTTGCTGGAGCCTCCCTTGCCAACGCACTCCAATTTCGTGTACCTGACGCCATTCACCCAGATGGTGCTCGCATCCTCTCGCGCATGCGCACCTTCTGCGGTTGCAGCCCTTGTCTCGGTGTGCTGTTGTGCTTTGTCAGCAGCCTCTGTGTTCTGCGCCCCACCAGCATTGTTGAAAGAGGGTACTGTATGCGCAGGCTCACTTGCGACTGGCGCCATTGAGTCCGCTTGTCGCCCAGGCACAGCTGTCCTTGCTACTGCCAATGCTTGTTGCTGTTGTTGCACTTGAACAGCAGGTCTTGGGGCCTTTTCGTGGTACTGTTCTTGCCCTGCAGCCAGCGCTACAGCAGGCTTGCAATACGCAGCTGACGTTGCTGACGCTTCAGCGCCACGAAAGGGCTGTTGCAACTCTGAAGGCTCTTTGCTTTGTACAGGCGTGGGAGCTGCTGGTATGGAGCGCGCGTTCTGTTTGCTCTGTTGCTGACTCCCACTCTGCATAAAGGCTCCGTCTACCGAGTTGCTTGGGACAGCCCGTTCAGCAGGGTCTTGCCGGAAAGGCTCGACGGCAGGCTTATCTGGAGGCTGATCTCGTGGCAAGGCAGCAACAGCCCCGTCTCTAAGAGCATTTGCTGAAGATGGTGCGATAAGCGCTCCATTGTGTGCTCTGGGCTTTGAAACAACTTGCACAGCTGCCATACTCGCATGGGCGTCCTCGGCAGTGGTGGATGCGCGTGCGGCTGGCTCGGGTTGCTGTTCGGCACCGGATGGCGCCCTGCTTTGAGCTTTATCTGTATGCAAAGAGCGCAGCAAAGTGGCAAACCAAGTTCCCAACTCACAGATCAAGCAGACTGCTGTAGTGAGCGCAGTGAACATACCTTCTTGTGCAATACGCGCCAGCAGATCTTCATCGCTGGGCAAATTTGGTGTTGTTACTGCAACACGACGTGCTGGCCCCCCTGCGAGACATGTGAGTTCAATGCCATACGGCAAACAGCATGATAATACATTACATGGGTACAAACAGCATACTATCATGACAAATGTTCCTGCCATCTTCAAAGAGGCAACCTGCAGTGCGGTAGAAAGCCCTTACTGACCCAGCTTCTTGGGTACTGGGCGTGGCATGCCAGGACCTCTGTGTTCTGTAGAGTTGCAAACTGTTGTGTCCTCCTCAGCACTACCATGACTACCGCCACTGCCCACCGTCGCAACTGACGCAGTTGACGCTGCTGGTTTGGGAACCTCTCTCAACTGCTCACGAATCACGCTCAATGGAGTTACATTCTGCACAGCTCCCACATCACTGCGCAACATGGCAAGTAGTCAGCTTTAGTCAATTTCGCGCATACATGTGCGTTGTGCCACCTGGCGCACGCTGTCAAGGTTTGTCTCATAACGCGCCCCATTCCAGATCAGTACACAAGCAACTGTTGTCTGCAGTTGCTCACATTCTGGTGTGTGGCGTGCCGTTCTGTAAGCTGCCAACCCTGGGCGTGTCATCCCGCGGGGTTCCCCCATAAGCTGAAGAAGGCGTACCGTTGGTATGCACGCGCAGCTGTGCATAAGCCGTGACAGGTCGAAAGGCAGCAGGCTCGTCCGGCAATGCTGTAACAATTATATGCCAGAAATCAGGGCCTACCACTCAATGTATGAGCTTACTCACACCGTTGATTTAGCCAACAAACTCCCCCTTCTAACTCCCCCCTTCCTCCCCCTTGCCAGCACGACACCACAACCGATGTAACCGCCATATACTTACATGCAACCATCTGCCGGCAGCAATCACGTTTCCAGACCCGCTTGTGCAGCTGCATTGTGAACTTAGCTTTTGGCACCAGTTCGATGATGCCAGGAAGAGACAAACATTGCAGGACAAGTCACACTCTTTAGGTGTATGCTACCCGCTGATGTTGACCCAAGCATGCACGGCAGACCTGTTGCGGATGACACTGCTAGCGTTTACACGCAAACCCTACCTCGTGGGCGGCGGTAAGCCTCCATTGTCGCAGCCATGACTCCCTTAACACTCGCCGATGGTAGTCCTACAATGGCAGCGGTGGCGGCGGCGGTGGCGGTGGCGGTGGCGGCGCCCGTCTCTCCTCAAGCCGCCACGTGGCACGCCACCCACAAACCCTAATCGCTACAACTTGAAACGTTCAAAGCTTCGCGCGCGCAGACTAACTCTAACGAGCGCACGATCGGGATCACCGCCACCACCCCTGCCAACCAGTACCTCATGAACCCGTTCGACGTCACGTCTGTCCTTGAAGTGGCGATTCAGTGTGTCGTCGTCACTGTCACGTCACACGAATTTCAGCATTTGCTCCACCAGATGTTATGAAGCGATGTTTCAGAATTGCCCGAAAACGGGGTTCCCCACGCAAACAACACACTTTGTAAGCAGCACTGAAAAACCCAGTTTTCCGGGTGGTTGCTTGATCGGGAGTTTTGAATCGGGTTTTTCCCGTTTGCATAGGTTAGGGTTTATTGAACTGCGCATTTCAATTGCTGCGTCGCCTGCTGCTGGTTTGGTCGGTTTGGGCTCTGCTTGCGTGCGCACTCAGGCGCTAGCAGCCGCGGTCGTCGCGGCGGTGGCGGTGGCGGTGGCGGCGGGGTGGTTGTTGATGTCGGCGCTGGCAATGGGGGAGGCGTCGTGGTCCGCTAGCTTGCTTATCTGCGAGTTTAACGTGTTGTGGCCATAAGGGGAAGCTGCGCACATGGCCACAGACCGCTGGGGGAGCTGCCGCTGCGATAGCAGGAGCGGCAAGCTGCGGTGAGATGGCATGCTGATTTTGGCATGCATTCTAAACTTCGTGTATGCTTGCCGATAAACATCTTGTTCAGATCGCTACAAACAGAGGTGATTGCAGAGTTATGGACTTCTCTTCCAAATCAGCTTTCATTGCTGTCAGAAGCTTTTAATCAAATAGGGCTTGGTTGGAAGGCCGAGCAATTGTCCCCTACTTACCTTCGTCACCTGGATTGCTCGTAATGTATGCTGTACACGGTGAAAAGGAAGTATGCTAGCATGCGCTGTTGTTACGACGTGCCTGCCCACGCGGCAGGCAGTACCCCTTGCTGCAGCAATGTACAGCGTAGCATGCAGAGTCGAGCTATACAAACGCACTTACTCACGGCGTACTCTTCGGCGTGCAATGCAGGGCGGCGCCTAGCAATGTGGCTCTGCTGCTCCGGTTCCGAGAGCTGTCACCTGCAGCAACCAGTCGAGGCAAGCGCACAGCGTGCAGGTGCTGGCATGTGGGCCTTGTCGACTCGCGCAGTTCGCTGGCATTTTGGTGAGCACGAGGCCAGAGACAAGTACCAGTTCAGTGCATAGCGCATGTGCTCGTGTGCACACATGTGCCAGCTTCTTCTTATTGGCGCCTTACTCGGCCCCGTTTATGTGCACACTACCCAGGTTGGAAGCAGACCTGCTGCAGCATTGCAAAGCAGTTTACTGCACTTTAGAACCGCCACCACGTTCTACCATCGCGGCGGCTTACAGTCCAGATGGTCGCTATATAGCCTCCACACAGTGAGTTCGAAGCTCAGTTGGCTAAAGGAAGTGCAACACACTGCTCATGTTGTGGTCTGCGTGCATTGCAGTGGAGACCATACAGTCAAGCTGATCTGCTGCGACACAGGACTACTGCTACGCACCCTCAGCGGCCACAGACGCACCCCGTGGGTGGTCAGTGTTGCAGCATCCACTGTGTGGCTATATGCGCTGACAGCTCGACTGACTTGAGGTTGCCTCGTTAGGTTCGTGTCAACCCTCGAAGTTCTTCCTTGCTGGCTAGTGGCAGTCTAGACAACACTGTACGCCTTTGGAATGCCTCAACTGCAGAGTGCGTCACTTCACATGACTTTGGTGAGGGCCAGTTAGGAGCAATGTGTCACTTTGTTCTGGTTCTGCACCCAACCTGCATCGGTTTTGTTGACTGGCAGGTCGGCCAATCGCCTCGTTGGCATTTCATGGACTTGGGGACATGCTAGCAGTGGCTTCTGGTCATAAGGTACATACGCTGTTGCTGGTCTTTAACAGTCTAGCTGATCCAACAACTTGCTGCCTTTCAGCTTTGGGTGTGGGAATACTCAGCTGCGAGCTCAGCAGCAACTCCAGTCATCGCCCTGCGAACAAAGCGATCCTTGCGCGCTGTCCAGTTTCACCCACGTAGTGCCAATCTGCTTCTCACTGCCGAGGTATGTAGTGACTGCAACAAGCCTGGTGTGCGCTTAGTCTCGCTTATACCTGCATCTGACAGGTCAATGAAGCTGACCCGCACCGCGATCCTCTTGGTAATGTGCACACGCCACTTGCGATGCCTGTTGCACCAGCGCAGCACCCGCGTGTGTTGGAGTACCTTCGCAATGAGAGTGTGAATAGCCGGGCCACCACCAGCACTCCTGCAGCACCCTCCAACACGGCAGCCGCAGATGAGCCAACTCTGCCATCGCGACGGCGCAGGTTGCCGACAGAAGGCGCCGCCCAGGGACCTGTTCCAGTGCGGCAGCGTTCAGATCTCTCCAGCGTTGCAGCTGCCGCACCAATGGATCAAGAGGATGGTGTTTTTGAAGGTAACATACTGTGCATGTGCTTCTGCTGTGTATCCTGACTCTGATTGTACATAGCCTAATGACATGTTCGCTGCCATTGGTACCAACACTGCACTGTACCTGCAGACGGTGAGATCCACGCACCAACAAGCAGCCGTCAAGGTAGCCCAGGGCCCCTGCAGCCAGAACCAGAGGTTGATAGCAGGTTGCTACAGCCATACTACAATAGACTAGAAAGCATAGCATCACGCAATGTAGAAGCCGCACCCAGCACTTCAGGCCGTGTGAGCCCGTTGCCACCAGCACATCGATCCCCCATGAGCCAGCGCGCACCATCTCCTGCTCCTCGCGCGCCCATACGCAGTGCAGCCACGCTGCTGACAGCTGAAGCGCACGAGGTGCAACAGCTAACAACCGCTCCCCTAGGTACTGAGCTCTTGAGCCCCATGCATGTGGCTGTTTGGCCTGCGTACACACATCATCTAGCAACAATCCTGCAGTCTAACTCTCGTTCTTTGCCCTGCAGTGCCTAGAGCTGCATCCCCTGTGTTTGCCGGCAGCCCTTTCGGCTTGTTATCCTCTATCAACTCAGGGTTTGATCCCATGCGTGAAGGTCGCGAGTCCCCAACCTTAGATGTCATGGCAACAGCCAATGCCCAAGTACAGTGTTTTCGTGAAGCACTGCACGTGGGTCTGCTGGCATTGTGTTAGCCCATGGACCCATGCTCGGCCTATGCAGGTAGCTTTGGGTGCACCAGCCGGAGTTGCAGAGCAGCCGTGCACAGTGCGGCTGCGTTTGTGGCATTATGATGCAGACGCGCGGCCGCTTCCAACACTAGAAAACTGTCGCCCACGCTTGGTGATCCCGTACGCTGTGCTGTGCAGTGAGATGGGTGCGCACTTCTCACCCTGCGGGCGGTACCTGGCGGCGTGCGTTGCTTGCAAGAGCAGCCAGGAACAGAGCAGCTATGCAGGCACACAGCTGAGCAACTCACCCGACGGCCCATATGCTGGTATTGGCAATCCTAATGGCCTGGTCTATGAGCTGCGGGTGTACTCGCTTGAGCAGGCCAGGTATGTTCACTGCTTGTGTTGGCCATATTTACACACCCTCCTGTTGTTGATGTCACCTGCATTGACTGCGTTGTATCACGTAGCTTTGGCGCTGTACTGGCGGCTGTTGCTGTGCGAGCAGCACACTGCTTGACATCCATACAGTTCTCTCCTTCCTCGCGCCATCTGCTGTTGGCATATGGTCGCCGGCACATTGCGCTGTTGCAAAGCCTCGTAGCTGACGGCACCGCCATAATACCCGTGCACACAATCATTGAGGTGATTGGCTATGCCGGATACGCTGTGTTAAAGCAGCTCTGAAAATGCATGAACTGGTCTTTCAAAGAAGTAACATGGCCGTCAACCATGTCACAACAGGTGTATCGGGTGCCAGACATGCGGCTTATTCGCTCAATACCCTCTGCTGAAGATGAGGTGAATGTGGCGTGCTGGTCACCGATAGCGGGCGACGGGCTCGCGTATGGAACAAAGGAAGGCAGGTTGCGGATAGTGCGGCATCACAACAGTGGCGGCGAGGGCAGCATGGAGGATGAGCTCCTGCAGGTCAGTTTATTGCTGTGCATGTTGCTACGACATGCACAGCAATTCAAAGCTGCTATCTATTTGGACCCTTGCAGCTGATGTATAACGTGCGCACTTGTCATGCAGGCCAGATCAAGCGCGCCTGTCGCAGTTGTACTGCAATCGTGATAACATGCACGAAGGTGTTGAGCTGCTTTTGTCCTATTCAATAAACCTTTTGTGGTGAAGTATACAGGCTAGTTAGTGTCAGTCGTCCCGTTGACACCCAGATAGGGAGGATGCCAGTGCTAGTGGGTTCAGTTGCGCTCTCGCCCTTGGTAACACAAGTTGCCCTGAAGGCTAGTTGCCCTGGATTGTATATATATTCCCCTCGTCAGTTTGAGGCGTGGGATGGCTTTCTGTTATGCATATGTCCTGCATGTATTTGCTCTGTTACATATGTTGTGCCAGGTGCATGATATCCAAAGAGAGCATACATTTGCAGGCTGGCTGCCTGGAACAGAAGGCATGCGCCACATACTCGTTCACATCCAGTGTCAGCAAGTGGGTGCTGCCCAGACCATATCCAAGACGTTTTGGTGCTTTGTGCTGCCCTGTACGATTGCCGGCTGATAAGTTGTGACTAGTGCTGTGCACCCATAGAAACTGAACTGACCAAGCCGAGGGGTAGTATCCTGAAACAGTATCAAGTTACAGGAAATTAAACAAGAAGCCAGCATCTGTTGGGCGTATTGCTAGGTATGGTAGTCGTACTGCAACTTGATACCGTGCGCATGTATAGGCATGGCTGGCGGGGGGAGGAGTTCCACCACGTGTAGTAGTCGTATGGGGGGCGCATGGTGGTGGTGCGCGGACCGCCTCAGGCGAGACTGTCAGCAGTGCGCTGCAACAGGCGCAGACATTGGCAATAGTGGCGCGGTGCTATGGTGGTGGCGGCCGTGCTGGACTGGGCACCAGTACCACTGGGGACCCCTCAACCAAGGCAGACGTAGCACTGGCGACAGTAGGTGTGAACATGGTTGCTCGGCGCTGTGGGTGTGTGAGTGCAGGGGTGACGCTGCGGTGACTGTCGGCGGCGTGTCTGTGAGTGTGTGCGTGTGATGGAGTGGGTGTGTCGGTGCGTGCGTGGGTGACTGTTGGTGTGGGAGTGTGCATGACGGTGTGTACAGAAGATACTTCTGTACACACCGTCATGCACGCACATATAAACTATAATGGGGCATACGGTGTACGTCATTGCAGTGCAGCCTGCAGTCACGTGCAGCAGCCAGCAGTCAGCCACATCAACACCATTGGGCTAACCACTCGTACTCTTGTCTGCCACACTACCTACTCACCTAATGCCCAACCATGTCCGTCATGCATGCATGCATACAGGTGTGTCGGTGTGGCTGTTTGTTGGGTTGTGTATGATGTATATGGTTAGGTATGGTACAGCACTGACAGCCAATATTTGCATCCCAGTTGCTAGAGGTTGAGAGTGTGGCGTTGGTGTCAGTGTGCGAACTAATATGATAGCTCTGCTGTCGTCTCTGCTGCGTCTCTGCTGCGACCGGACCTGGACTGACCAGACGCTGTGCTGCCAGGTCCGCTGCTGGTCTGCTGCTTGTCCTTGCCATCCCTTGCTGCCTGCCCGCCCTCACCCTCTGCACGCGCATAGCTAGCAGCACGCACATAGCGTAGTTGCCCTGGCCGCTTGATTTAGTGCTTGTGTGCTTGATCTGTTGTCCTGGCGTGTTTGAGTGCTATGCCTTGATACTTTGCATCTGCAATACATGGTCAGCCTATGCATAGGTAAAGGCTCCGGGGGTAAGATGATTGCTGGCTGGCTTGTTGTGCCTAATCTTTGTTTGTATGTCTGCGCACTGAGCACGCATGTGTGTCTGTGATTGACCATGATGTATACCCAATGCAGTCAGTGAAATTGTTTGACTGTTTGTTGGTGTGTTGCATTGATTGAGTCATTGCACTGGTATGGCCTGTGCAACCTTTACCAGCCATGTCGGCTGGTACTTGCGCGGGTGGGTGTGCATGTGTGTGTACAAAGCACATTGTCAGGCATCCGCACCATGATACAGCAACGGCACAGCAAGCTCGCTGCACAGTGCACTGGCACATGTGCAGTGCATGCGCGTAACAGGTCCTGCAGCTGCGATGCCATACACACATGATGCCATGCAAGCACCATACAGCTGTTGCTGAAAACCGCAACTTGCATAGGCACAGCCACCAAGCTACAGCACATATTTACATGCGGACAAACTGTTGCTCTCAAAATCGTACACAACAGAGAAACAGTGGGTCAACAGACAGAGCCATCCTAAGCGCTGCCCTGACTATTGGCACTTGGCTCTGGAACGCTTGTGGGTGACAGGGTCAGGCTGACGGATAACCTGACGGGGCCCGGCGTGGGTGCGAATGCAGATCCCCAGCTCATGATACCTGTCCTCATGTTGCACTCAACCTGCTCGCCTTCGCTGAGCGGCATACCTTTCGGCGGTTGCCAGGCAGAGAGTGGAAAGGCGAGGTGAGGCACTATGGACAAAAGGACGTCAGTTGGCAGGCTCCTGCAATGCAAATAGCGTTGATAAGTGCTGTAAGAACAAGGGCTTGGTGCCGCACTAGTGACAGATAAACATGCAGGCCTTGGCAGACATGAACTTGGCAACTGCGCAGTGACATACCACAAGCCGTGGCTGTGCTCAACTGGGTGCGCAGGAGCTCCGGTTTCAGGACTGCTGCGGGCAATCTTCAATAAAGCTTTGACAGCTTCCTGCAACAGCAATGCATTGGTACAAACTTTCCAAACGCTTATGAGCAGGTCAGGTAGCTGATCCAGCAGAGACATGTTGCAAACAACAACTTTTATGCTTTACTCACTAACAGCATTTTCACGCAGCAAAGAACCTTGAAGCGAGTTGGGAATGTTCGGTGGCTACTCCGACTCCACGCATTCACTCGCGGGAACTGTACAGCAAGGCACGCATGGTAAGTCAACAGCATTAACTGTACTGTCAACAGCATTAACTGTACTTCAGCGTTGGCTGCACCACAACTGCAGATTACATACCATGTACAAACCATCTTGAGCAGCAACCAGAGCACCACATTTGCTTCCCACCGCCAGACCCGTGATGCACACACCAGCTGGCAGTGATACTGTCTGGGCTGCCAAAATTGACCTAGTATCACGAATGTGTAGCCTTTCACCGCGCTCGATGTAGAAAAGGAGTTGGTCATCGTCGGGTGCGAACTACATGACGACACACACAAGCAACAGCATCAGCAACTTCGCTCAGCAACCTAACTGCCAAAACAGTGCAAGCCCGGGAGAAACGTGCAAACCACGGGTGTGGACTGCCGACACAACAAAGCAACCCTGCCACAATAATGCATCAGTACCGAGAGAGCGAGGCAGGGGTACATGTGCCGAGAGTAGTGAGCAATCATAGTAGCGGCTGGGGTGTCTGCGTCACTGCTGATGCGCCATACGGACACAGCGGCTTGTGCATCACTTGATGCTGCCAGGAGCGTTGAGCTTGTGTTCCACGCCAAGTACTGCAGTGATGATGACAACTGTTACCGGCTGCAGCCACGAGAGCTGCAAGCAAGGACCTGTCCATAACCCATCGCATGCACCCTACCTGGCAACCCTCCCTGGAGTCCGCCGTGTCTTCCAAGCTTTCTGCAGACTGGTCCGGCATGAAACTCAACATGAGCTGATGCTTCACAGAAAAGTTCTGCTTCCGGTGCAGCAAAAACACCTGCTCACGTTGAGAAGGATGCATGAGAACCATGCATGATGTGCATCAAGCCGTGCGTACCTATCAACCATATATTGCTCAACACACCGCAAGAGAATCGCATGCTGCTGCCAGCCACTGGCCGTTTGGGGATGTGATGACGAAGTTGACAGGAGATGGAAAGGGGCCAACAGCATCAGTGACTGCATCGATGTAGTCGCTTCCAGCTTGTGAGGGCCCGGCCCGAGCATAAACTGGTCTGCAGGTCACTGCTAGCATCAGCAACACACAACCCACACCAAGGCTTGAGATTCAGTCCATTGTCATATTAAACACATACCTTCTCACAGGTTCTGTACATGACATCGCCCTCAAGTCGTTGCAAAGGATGTTGTTTGGCCCAAGCAAACGTCGGACATCTTCACTGGATGCTGTGCGCTGTGTCCCTTGACTACGTGCCGCTTCCGATGTTGACACAGCGGGTGCTAGGGTGCCATGCTGCCCAGGCAGACTGAAAGCATACACATAACGATCTTGACCTGCGAGCAGCAGCTTCCACTGCACAGCACGAATGACACGGATAAGGATTGCAGCAGGGAGAGTAACCCATGCACCTGAACGGTGCTCAATTCACTTTGATCTTACCGTCGAGTCCACTTGACAAAATCGCACGCTGTTGCACATGTTGTTGGTGCTGTTTACACGAAGTGTTACTAGCAGCTCTGAAGAGTATTCTGCGAGACAAAGACCCCTGTCAACGAGATGCGTGATTCAAGCTACAAAGCCTGCAGGAAAGCTATCAGTGTCGCAAACAACTGCAACTACGTGGAACAATCCGCCCGAAGAGATACTTACCGCCCTGTACATTTTTCTTTAATCTATACATCTGCAAGTACCCTCTGTCCCCGCAAACAGCCAGCAAGTCTCCGTGTCGAGATATACTGTGGTCCAATGGTGACAAAAATTGTCAATAAGTGGCACCGGCATTGCTCACATTGCAATGCACGCACTGATTATGAGACGTGCTTGCTTGCTTGATCACCTCGCTTTCTGGCGTGGAGTCCAAAACATGTACCTGTAGTGTGAAGGGCCAACATTGATCCGGCCGAGGACTTTCCTTTTGTCCAGGTCGTATATGCTGATGGTGGGCGTACACGCAACTACCACCTCTGATGGCGCCGATGCCTCGTCAATCGCAATGGCGTCGGCACATTGATGGTGATTGACTTTGCTCGGCACCTCCGCATACCTTACGCGCTCACCAGCTTGCACGTATCTGTGGCCAATGAGGGGTTAGGGGTTAGGGGTTAAAATGCAGAGTCCAAACCAATCTATCAGTCACAAACGGAGGTGGCAAAGCACACAATACACAACCGTGCAAACGTGCAATGCGCCAGGTGCTTGTTTGATGGTAGGTGGCAACAAGGTATGCATGAGCATGCATTGTGTAATCAATCCATGCTACTCAGCAACAAATCGTGGCACCCACCGCAGTCCTACGTCTCTCAGCCATGCTTCGCCCTCCCGGAAGTCAGGCTCTACCAGCGTCTGTGTAATATCAAAGGTCCACTGATGTTAGAAGGTCCATCACAACCAGGGTCGTCACACCACAACGGAGTTTGAAGCATATGGCAACATGCAAGTTCATTAACAGCGCATGCGAAGAGTGTACAACAAGTGTCCATTCAGGATTGCAGCTGTCAAGTGTGCGTCTGGAGGCGCTGGCATTGCTGCCAAACAACATAACATAGCATGACCTTCACCTCGTCCTCGCCCCAGTCTTCATCCGTCCACTCGTCCGGCTCTTCGTCCTCGTCCGGCAAGTCGACATCCGGCGCATCCTCCGCGTCCTCCTCAGCCTCCTCCATCCAATCTTCGTCATCCTCGTCGTCCACAACCACTTCATACTCATCCAAGTGGAACCCAGCCAAGGCTATCGCATGCACACGTCCAAGCAAAGTAAGTACGCCTGCCATCAACAATAAACAAAGCTGCTGCAAACAAGACAGCTTGCTCCAAGTAGTGAACTGAGCTAAGTTAGGAGTTGCGGTCCTGTGTACTAGTTGATCAGCAGAAAAATAAAGGCTGCACAACTGGGGTTTCTGCAATCAGCCAACACAGCATGCTGCGTGGTGGACCCAAGCGAACCCTCACCTAGCTCTGGCTGCGCCCCTTCAACAGGACCAACCTCTCCGAAGAAATCAATACCAGCATGCAAATCTTCCTGGTCGACTTCTTCGTGCGCCAAGGCGTCCTGCGGAAACTCGTCGTCGGCGGCGTTATGATCATGCTCGGGGTCCATGCTGGTCGACAGGCAAGCTCAAGGCTCCTCGCAGCCTGCCCCTGTCCCTTCAGACCCTAAACCATCGCTGCAGCAGCAGCCAAGCTCCTGCTCCCGCTACTTCTCCTCGACTCCAACTGCCTCCTCCTTCTCACCCACTTCCCCCACCACCGCCGCCGCCGCTGGGTGCCTACACTTGCTTGCCAACACCGCCGCGCCTGCGTTGCCTGAACCCAAGTGATCCACTCTCATCCGATTGTGAGCAAGCGTAGAGTCCGTGTGCGGGCGGAGCATGGCGGCGGTGGCGGCGCCATGCAGCTTCGCTCTCGGGTTGTCGTTGCGGGTGTCCTTGAGGCCTCCCGCCTGCTTCCCGCGCCGACCCCAGGCTGAAGGTAGCACGAGAAGGCAGAAAAATGCTGTCATTGTCGCCGCTGGTGCCTCATCCGCCAGGCCGAGCCGGAGAGAGGTCGGCGTGGGCCTCAGCCTGGGCTTGGGGTTGCTGTGTGGCCTGGTCGGGGACGCCAAGGATGCTCATGCCGGCCTGCTACAGTTCCCGCCCGACCGCCTCAAGAATGACTACGTGCTGGTCAGGTCCGGCGCCTGCCTCGCGGACGAGTATGGGAGGATTGAGACCAACCCAGTGCTCAAAACCTCTGTCACAAGCGGCCTGACTGAAGCTGGACGGAGACAGGTGTGTTGAGTGCTGTGTGTCGTCGCTTTGACTCTGGTTGTGTTTTTCCTGAATTGCAATTCAGCGCACGCAGCTTTGCGTGCGCCAATGAACAGCACGCGTGTTGGCCCGGCACTTGCCACACCGTTACAAGCATGTGCAACGCTGATGCATGGAAGACAAGTAACGACACACAGGTTGTGATATGCATGTGTGATGTACCAACTGCATGCAAGTGCATGAGGTAATGCGTGGACATTCAGCATGGTTTGTCGCTTTTGAGGGACTGGGAGTCACTGTACTTGCATGCAGTCAAGTGCTGGGCTCTGCGCAACTGCACACGCAATAATATTAAGGCGTAAGTCTTGTCTTCTAGTAGTTGATAGTCGCCTGCAATAGCACAAAACATCAGCACCATTAAAGAGAGCGCTTACACCCCTTTGAACGCCGTGGTTTCATGGCAGCTTCTCCTGCTGGTAGGTGTACCGCACGCTGCGCACCATTGAAGAGATGGGCGTGTGCGACAGCGGCTGCTGGATATGGCCCTCCATCTGGCAGCGCTCGTACCAAACTGCTGAGCTGCTCGCTGCTGGACTGGGCATCGGACGAAGGTGAAAAAGCTTGCCTTGTTACACATACACTCATTGGTATACAGCACTTGTTGGTATTGAGAGTTTTTATAACATGCAAGACGACTTGTGACTGAGTGGTTGTTGTGTCTCTTGCGGCAGTCGCATCGTCCCTGAGTACAGCTTTCTTGATGCGCGCGGGTTGGGAGCGTTCGAGGGGAAGAGCATTGAAGAGGTGTTTGAGGTGAGCTGTTAGCTCGCAAGCTTTTCTTGTTGGTATTACAGCCGCTGTTGATTTGTGCATTGCCCAGTAGGCTCGAAGCCATTTGTTGATGTACCAACTCATTGAACCTCAAACTGACGGCCGTAGTAGCATGGCACAATGGCATTACTACCAGGACCGGATTCGCGATTGGTTGATGTGGATGATTCATCAATCTGTGCAGATTTACGGGCAAGATGCTTTGTCTGAAAGATGGCGGCCACCGCCCAACACTGACGGCACACCGAACGAGAGCGTAGCGGACGTGTTCGTGCGTGTTGCGCAGTTGATGTCAATACTCGAGACGCAGTACAGCGGCAGCACCGTGATCATAGTCGCGCCGGATTCGGACAACCTTTCCGTGTTGCAAGCGGCTCTTGAAGGCCGCGATTTGCGCCAGCACAGCGACCTTGCATTTGCACTAGGGGAAGCACGGCTCGTGCAGCTCAGTCAGAGGGATGAACCCATCAAGCCGCTATATGGCAAGTTTACTTGCGCTAATCCGCCAAGTTGCTTGTGAATCATTGTGTTGGTCGCATGATGTGCGCGTTGTGAGGCGTGCCTGCTACGAAGACTAGTAATATCTGTACATTGTTGATTGATCTCTACACATGGTTTGTACTACTGCCTGACTGCGATAACAACTTGATTGAAGCCAGGAGCGCGGTACTCTGTACACCTTTTCAACAGTCTCATGCATCTTGCATGAACACAGTTTTACCCAGATAGGCACAACTGCCGCGGGGCTGCAAACATGCACCATCAGTGGGCTGAAGCGCACCGACAATCAGTGTCAGCTTGCGTGCACTTGCACAGCATACAGTAAGTGGTTGCCATTGGCAAGTGTCGACTGCTCTAAGGGGTTGACTGAGATATTGAAAATGAAGGAGGCTTTGTCTGCGAGCCAATACAAATGTTTCATACTTGACAACACCCAGTGTCAGGAGCACTGTGCTGTTGACATAACAGTAAGACTGCAGAGACCCTGTAGTACCAAACATAGCATGGTGACTGTGATCACCTCCAATATGTGGCTATCTCCCGCACTGTATGCATGTATTGCTCGCCCAAACTTCAACGGCACTGCATGTGTGCTGTTGTCACTTGGTTCAAAAGGCATAATGCGCACCGCGTTGAGAAGATAGCATCAGCAGCCATAGCAGGCATGCAGCATACCTGCGAGGTGTCAACTTGTGAGGCTGGCGCCGTGAAGGCTCGCTTCAACCAACTCAACTGATGCAGCATTAACGTAGTATATAAACCCAACTGTCACAAGTACGCAGAGTTTGAACTACTCAACCCACCAGCTATGATCCCGCAAACACTGCTGCGACCACTGCCGAGACTGCTATAACCTACCTGCAATAACCTCAAATCTGTGCTATCTGGCCTATAGTGCCTTGGCGTCTTCGCTATAAGTAACTGAGCCAACCCTTATCTGATTGTCAGGACGCGGCTGTGTATGTGATGGTGCAGTGATGCGCACGTCTATGGAGTCAGGTGAGTCTGGAGCCGTAGAGCTGTGGTACAGCCGCATCTCGGCGCCACAGGCCAGCACTGCATCGTGCACCCGCACAAACACCCACTCGCGCCCAATCAAGTCCAGCACACCAGTCTTCTCCAGGAAGCCGATCACCGTCCGCGTGGGGTTGACCAAGACTACTTGTACCTGCCGGTGCTTGTACTCCTCGTTGAGCTCTGAGATGGCCTGCGCACAACACGTGTAGCTAAATTTATTTTCTGCAGGGTCACTGAATGAAGCCAGCAGTACGCTGGCTGAACTCAAATGCTGGTTTCTTGTCTCTGGTAGCGCACAGTGTCCAATGTGCGTATGTGTGTGCGCCCGCACATATGTACATGCATGTGCGCATGCGGGTGCATCTGTGCATCTGTGCATGTGTGCTTGCGTCTGTGCATGCGTGTACAGGGGGCTGCATGCATGCAGGTCTGCGCGTGTGCGTGCATGTTTGACAGATGCGTTTACAATGGTGCATGTGGATGCCCATCAGCATGTGTGGCTGCGCATGCCTGCGTCATGTACTTACATTGACTCCTGCGGTGTCTATGGAAGGCACTGGTGTGAGGTCCAGAATGATGAACTTAAGTCGAGGAGGAGGCGTGTCGGTGATGGAATTCTGCCTGGGAGTTGGCTCTACCGGCCTGGTGTTGTCAGTAAGCCTCTTGTAGCGTTTGAAAATGTTCTGATCCACGTGCACCACATGTCCCGCAGCTCTGGCGGTCTCAATTTCCAATTTGTGAATATGGTCCTTGAGATAGTGCACATTGGCAAAGTAAATGGGCGCATCAATACGCACAATAATGATGCCTTCCTGAGTCTTCGCCTCCGGGTACTGCACACATGTACACTTGTTCATACTGTGCAAGGCGTACCACAACCTAATGTGATGTTGGGTGTTGCAACTTGTTGAGCAAGTGGAGTATACCTGGCGAACGTTGCGATAGATTGTAGAACCGGGAAGGCGGCCAAGGACAGCCGTATGAGGATGACCAGATTCATACAACACAAACAACAGCGACAATCCGACGCCCATGCCAACACCCCATTCGATCCCCATGAACGCCGTGAGCGCAAAGGTCACCAGAGCCAGGAGCACATCCCTCTTGGACACCTCATAGAAGAACTTCCACTCGTGAAAGTCAATCAACCCAATGACTGCGTTGACGATGATGGCCGCCAGGACGGCCTGTGGGGTCTTCTTGAACAGGGGAGTGAGGAAAAGCATAACGAATAAAATCATCGTTGCAGTAATGACGCCCGCAAGCTGTGTCTTGGCCCCAACTGCATTGTTGACAGCAGAGCGCGAGAAGGACCCTAAACATACACACCACTGTCATGCAAAGAAAACATGGAAAACACCAGCGTGCACATCGCTTGCACTATACAACGTACGCAACACTAACTCGCCCAATGCACACAAAAGCCATGTAAACATGCTTTGCAACATCAGAGTGAGTTGTAAATCCACCAACCCACGTTGGTGCTTACCAGTGACAGGGTATGATGAAAAGATGGCTGCAAACACGTTCGCCGCACCGAGACCGACGAGCTCATGGTTGTGACTGAGGTCGTAGCGGTGCTGTGTGGCGAGCTTCTTGCCAATGACGATGGACTCAATGTTGCCAAGGAGGGCAATGATAATGATGTGACGCCACAGTCCATTGTCAAGGTTGGACAAAGACCAGTACGAGGTTGACAAAGGGGGGGCTCCCTTGGGAATCTCACCAACTACCTTGACACCATGGTTGTTCACCTTGGTGATCACGACAAATAGAGTGCTGGCGATGATGCAGAGGAGCGGCCCAACATAAGGAAGATACTTAGCGCGCCTGAAACGCCTTCCCTGCAGAACACAATAGCCACAATGCGAAAACAGGATACTTGTTAGCATCCGAAACTCCTTCCCGTAGAAAACAACATCCATAAGCGACGCAGTTGTTTGCAGCCATCTGCTCGTTCAACATTGCGCGGGTCCATTCTTGCGGGAGCATAGCACAGTAGAAACTTACCACGAACTTGAAACTCAGCAGCAACAAAAAGAAGAACAGGAAGATCCCGAAGGTTGGCCAATTGATCTGTTGAAGTAAAACCAGCGTCAGCATACCATGCAGCACGCAATACGGCTTGATCGTTGCTCAAACAGCCGTGACTGGCGGTGCCTGCCACGAACCTTGTCAATGTCCCTGAAAATGTAGCGTAAGTTCTGATGAATGAGCTCAGAGCGCGGGAGCTTGTAACCGAGGGCGTTACCGGCCTGCTGTGCAATGATAATGCATGCCGTGGCAGAGATGAACCCCGTAACCACGGCTTGGCCGAGGAAATTGAGGAGGAAGCCAAGCTTCAGCAGACCCATTACCAAAACTATGACCCCACTGGCCATCGTGATGAAGATAGCTAGCTCAATTGCGCGCTGCGACAGTGGCTCGGCCTGATTAGCAATGGCGTCGTTGACCAGAAGAGATATGAGAGCCACTGGCCCCACTGCCAACTGTCGACTCGTGCCAATAAGAGCGTATATGTAAGGAGCAGAGAAACCAGAATCTGACACAGAGTACCGGTTACGTAAAGTTGTGTTCAATCTGTTGCTAAAGACTGCATAACTTTTTGCAGGCACACAACAAGACAAAGGGCACTTACAGAGTCCATATTGAGCTGGCAACCCTGCAATGGAAGCGTACGAAATACTCTGCAAATACCCACAGACAAAGCTTGTTGAGTGGAATTGGTTGGAGAGTAAGCTGGCATGCTGACATTGAGGTATGGAGGAAAAATATATGCTGCAAGACGTTGCACCTGAGGGATAAGCATGCAGCCGACAGTGAGGCCGGCAAGGAGATCCGCACTAAAGATTTGCCAGTTGTAGTACGGCAGCCACCTAGTGAAAGGGAAGCACGCGTTCAGCACGCGCAGGACTCGCGCCTTTGGCGGATTGCTGAGAAAGTTTCTGATTTCAGTCTTCCTCCCTTCTACGAACGCCTGTGTAATAGTGCGGCTGTCGCGGAACCCGTACTTGGCCTGGCCGCAGCAACCATACGGGCACATGTGTGAGGAAAGCTTTGAAATGGAGCAGCACCACGTTTTGAAACCATTGCAAGACATAGGGGGGGGCAGCTGTCAATGGCTTCATGGGGTGAATGCCATTGCAGCTGATGCAACACAAGCCGATCACAGAACTGACTGCGGCTGCGAGACACCCGCAAAGTACTGGCGCTCAATGGAAACAGACTACTGCAGCTGGCATGCAAGACCAGCGCAGATGGCACACTATCATGCAGCTGAATATGCTATAAACTTCAGCTTGGAGACAAGCATATGATCAGCTGGCGGCCAGTGCCTCTCGCACAAAGCAAAGCTCATGCTAAGCCCAGTCTCACCCGGAACACTGGCCCGCCTTCCGAGAAAAACATGTTGTCATCCTTCTCCGCCCCGTGCATATTCGCATACTCAGCAGTAATGGCGGAGCTGTCGCCAACACCGTCTCCATCACCGTCACCATCAATCTCTTCGCCTGCACCAGCCGGACGAGGCGGAAGAGGAGCAGGAACAGGACCAGGGGCAGAAGCAGAAGCAGAATCACCCTGCCCGTGGTGGTCACCCATGGCCATGGCTCAGCAGCAGGCTTCTGCACCCGTAGTCCCAAACCTTCCTCACAGCACCACCATCCCTGTCACACGCTCTTCTCTTCCACCAACCACGCTATCCCACTGACGCTCCCGCTCACCTCCGCTCCCACCTCGCCGCCCACGTCGCCGCCGCCGCTGCAGCTCTCGCAGGCTGCTACTAGCATCCAATGCTGTTCTCTCACGCAGTCGAGACCGCAATTATTGCGCGGCCACGCCGTCGCTTGCCGGCCCGGCAACGCCAAGTCTGCACTTCGCAGTGTGCAGCAGTAGCACTGCTCGTGTGCCGCGGCGGCAGCATGTTTGGCCGAGACCGACCGGACGACAGCCAGTTCACGCCTTGCCTTCGACCTATGGGCGACGACTAGCAATGATAACAGTAGCCGGTTGTAGGAATGATACCACAGCGTGGAGTGACAGTGAGACTTTATCGAGTGATGAAGCAGGTCCCTTGCGGCAGGGAGGAGACTTCCCTGCCATTGCACACACCGTTTTCCAGGAAGACGGTGTGCGCTCAATGAGCACTGCGCGTTGCATAGGTGCATGGTCATTCAGGACCACCTGTGCACGTGTCGTCCTTGCTTTGTTGCCTTGTTGTAAGGCCAGCTGATTGATGAGTCTTGTGAAGACTTTTATGGCACATGTTGACATGCAACTTGCATGATGCAAGCCTTGCTTGTCCGATGGACTACACAATACAGTGTCCCACTTTACTGTGTAGTCAAATCGTGTTGTGGAATGAAGGGGCCACAAAGCAAGCAAGACATGCATGTCAACATGAACACAACTGAGCACGTGGTAATGACCCAATAGGCTATGATGTTGTGGCTATTGCTACTAGCCACAACATCACACTATCGCAATTGTATTATATAAGATACTGATATAGTCTTCATTGTGCATATGTTGTAAATAGAGCATTGTCAATCTGTATCAGTCTGTATATCTACATCAATAATGACTTTTTGTTTGAGTAAAGCATAAACATGATTACATATATGCTTATATATATACACATTTGTACATGTGTTATAACCATAAACATATACATGTGTATGAATGTACTATAATTATATACTTTATGTATATACACATACACACACGTATGCATATATATATATATATATATATATATATATATATACTTTCACATATATAAGTTTATGTTCATATGTGAAGGTATATATACTCGTAAATACTATTTATGTGTATATTAATTTTACGGTATATAAACATCACGATAAAGATATTTATACATTGATATATATACGTATATGCATACGGTAGTATACATATATATGTATATATATATGTGTATGTATATATATGTATAAATAAATATACACATATATATATGCGTATATATATACACATACACATATGTACATATATATACATTGATATACATATATATATACTTATATATATATAAATATATATATACTGCTATATGTATATATATATATATATGTGGGTGGGTGTAAACATATACATGTATATGTATATGTATATATATGTGTATATATGCACATACATATACATATACACATATAAAAACATACAGATATGTATATACACACACACATATATATATACACATATATATATGCATAAATATGTATACATATATGTGTGGGTGTGCGTGTGCGTAAATTAGACACTTGTAAGGGCAGTCATAAGTATTTACGCAATTACCTCTTATCGGAGCGCATTGACATAACCCTGATACACAGCATGACGTTAAGTGTACATCTACATCCCTAATGTTAAATACGGCTATTCATGTGTATATGTGAAACGTACGCAAGTTGCTACTCGTGGTCGTGCGTATAATTTCATACAATGAGCAAAAGTCTTATGCACGGACGATCTCACATTACAAAGTATGGAACGATTCCAATATTCACATGATTTTATATATGTATATATATATTGCTATTATTATTATTATATACACTGTACAACATGACTTAATGAGCAATGATGTTGTTCATCGCTTGATGTCATCGCTTTTATGACGACGCTTATCTTGCATGTAATCACATGTGAAAAAAGGCGATTTTAATGTTATTTTACAATGTTGTTCGTCAATGCGCAATTGCAATTAGTTGTGAACATTTATCGGTAAGCTCACAAACATGCTTTTAAAGTTTAAAATGCATGCTAAACGTAGCTAAAGCAATCATGCTGATACATACTTGAAAGCATGTGATTCTGTTCTGCATCAGTGATTATTTATTGCACGCACATTTCTGCGTGCAACAACCAAGCACCAACATGCATTACATTCATTCCAATATTTGGAGGTCAGGAGTATGCTGGATTGTGGTGGATTGTTAACTTAACAATAGATCGTATGCTGCGTGTCTAGCTATATGGCCTATAAATAAACGCGGCAACAATTAATATCGTATCTTGCATGTAATATTACTCATTGCTTTAAGCAAACCAATGGCAGCAGGCCGTTTGTGCACACCAATACGACGCAAAAGAATGAATGTGACACTACAAGATTATCATGCAATCAATGCATGATGATATGAATAATTATTTATATATCCCCGAATACTGCTGGCTCGCAAGCCCCTTGAAATCGAAAGAGTGCCGCAGCGGCGCTTTATGTAACTTGCTTTGTATTAGTGTGATGCTCAAAGCCCCCCAGCTGTTCACAACCTCCTCAACTTTCAATGCAGGAGCTCGGGTTTGGCCCTCATTTTGCCATGTGAGTTGCACTCGATGCCTGCAAGTGTTACACTTGTCACGTCCAAAGGATTGGCTTAAGTCACTCTCAGTTTGTTACTTATGTGGTAAGTAGGAAGGACAAAGTGAAAATTCCAATGCCTTTAGGGTTACACGGCATGCCAAGTCATGCACAGCTATGACATGCAATTTCTGTCAAGTCATGACCATCACATAGTGACACTAGCATTACAAGCAATCAAACTGAAAATCTGGCTTGACCCAGAGGTTTGCCCGTAGCTTGGAGAGGAGGTCGACTACATGTGTGTGAGGTGCCTGGTTAAAGCTATCAAAGGGTGCTCTCCCATCCAACCATCTTGTGGGTTGTTGCATGTTGCAAGGTGTGTTGTCAAGTTCAGCTGCTTGTGCAGTCGTTTGTGACCCTCACCAGTAGGTAAGTGAGGGGTCAACGTGACAACACTGTAACAGTAGTTTGCGGTGTAGACATGATATTGTACATAATGCTTATGCCTAGTTGACGAGATATATGTAACTTTTGCTTCTCAAGTGTAATCTATTTGGATAGCGGCGCCTGTGGAATACAAGCCCCCCCCCATCAACCC
>RHPI01001037.1:1658725-1668764 GCA_009103225.1 Chlorokybus atmophyticus | reverse complement strand
CCCCCCCCCCCCCCCCCCCCCAATGAAGAACAAAAAAACGCAAAACCAAGTAGATGTATTAGGGCTCGCCCTTTGGTTTACTTGAATGGCAACAAAGCCATGACAAGGGAACGACTACATGACCAACATGTAGCAGTGACCACATGCAAAACTCAATCTTCATTTTGCATGACGTCTGTGAAGATATATCGTACATCTGATAGACAACAATCAAGTTGTACGCTGATCACACTTGAAATGGAATGTACAGATGTGGCCACCCAACAAGCGACCACATCGCGCAATTTACATGCCTATGTACAATGCTATTTTGAACATGCTATACAGAAACTAGATGTGGTTACGCGTGAAATAAAGTGACACTAGCAATGTGTCCGTTCTTCATTACCTGCCAAGTTAAAACAATGAGTACCACACACAAGATAAATGCATTATGTCAGACCTCACCTCAAAGACTATGTGTCGGTAGCCGTAAACGTAAGTTGGACCAAATGGATTGTATGCAGGCCCACGTGTATGTATTGCTGCTTGTCCGGCGTCGCCCATGATGTCCTGGTGTTGGACAGCTCAGATGTAACAACGCACACGTGCATGTAGAGACATAGAGACAGACAGCGTCACAACTTCAACATGGGCCGCAGACGGTGCGTCGCATGCAACTGCACAGGGCTGACGTACCTGTACATCAACCCATTTGGTGTTGCTGGTTATTTGACGCTTTGAGACTACAGCTTCATGACTGGAATTCCCATCTTCCTTGCCTGGTGCACGCAGCGGCTGCTCAACATCTACACCATCACCTGTGTGATACATGGTGAAGTACATGTCGGTCAGATACATAACTTGCGAGGCACTTGTATTAGCCTCACCCACCCTCTGGGAGCTCAATGACAAAATTGCATTTCAGGTACGTGTTGAACTCAGAGTGTCCAGGAAAGTTGGTGTGCAGAACAAACTTCTTCGCTGTATGTGTCTGTGCACACGTGAGTCAAGCGCAGATTAACATAATGGCCATGCAACGTTACTCTCAGGGCCATACCTGACCATCAAACAAGATATCGACGCCACGCGTGAAGTAATTGTAGAAGTAATCAAGGCAAAGGGTTGATTGTGGAGGTTCCATAGCTGAGTGTATTACCATTGTGTCCACCTGGGGATGCAATATCAGCTGTGCCATCCAGGTGTACCGATGTATAAACTTCATATGCAACAGTGTTGTCTATGTAACAATCTGGCTTGAGTGAATGTGTGCCAGTGCAAACCTGTTTGGAGTAGACGCCGCAAGGTCGGCCCAACTCTGCCCATGCATCCTGTGGCCAAGTTAGCAATCACTGCAACAAGCATGCAGGATCTCAACATTGTCGCACCTGTGGAGATGCGCCGAATTGCAGCGACTGCCCTCCTTGTGTGAACAGTAGCCCTTCACCAAGCTGGTCAAGCAGCTACGTCACCGCTATGCTGAACAGCATTGCTTATGACAAATAAAATCACATATTTACACATACTACATCAACATAATGCAAGCTTGCAATACCTTCACAATGACTCTCTCCTGGTGAATGATACCCGGTGGCAAAGGAGGGGGTTTCGCTTCAATGGCAGTTCGTTTGCTTCGTCCAGTTCCAGCAAATATACAAACCCGTGAGGCCACTGGGGTGGTGCCATCTGGAAATTCCAGCGGCAACTCCGCTGCAGCAGTTGACATAAAAACAACAGCTCAGCATGTACAGCCTCAGCAGTGGCTGCAGGGACAGCCTAGGACTTGGCATGTACCTTTACTATTGCTGCAGCACGCTTGATAGACAGGATCATGTGGGATGGGGAACAAGAAGAACAAGCCCTGTGGAGGTGTACTTTAAGGTGACAGCAGTTGTGGTGGGGAACGTTGGAGCAGAAGTCCAAGCGAAACTGATGCGGGTGCATACGGAGATTGCAAAGTACACATGATGCACTCATGTGTACTTTGCAATCTCATAAGACAATGGAGTGAAGGCACCATACCGGGTAATGCAAGGAGTACAGGACATTGTCTTCATCAAATTCGCCAGGAAAAGTTGGCCCGAGCAGTGCGTAGATCAACACGAATGTTGCAGCTGTGTTTGGACCACTGGCCCCGGCGCAAAGCATCAGTAGTTGGCGGCATTGATGTAGTGCAGCGTAAAACATGCATGCAGGCAACATAGTGCTACACTTATCAACGTCTGCACACACATGCTTTCTCACCCTATCACTGACGTTGCATAGCGCAGCTGAAGCTTGCACAAGTCATACACCTCAATGAGCCGCAGTCTCTGTCAATTGTCAACCACAGCACAGCTTATGATTACGGGGAGCTAAGGTGTGACAACATATGTAATGTGCAAGATTCGCACCTGTGAATCTGGGTCAAAACGTAAGTGAAAGCCATGCTCTGAAAAGTTGAGGAGCAGATCTTGCTGAAGAGGCTCCTGTACCAGACAACATGTTGGAAAAATTTGATGTATGCGCTTTGCTAACATGGGCAACCTATGCAAACAGACCACTTACATCGTCAAGGAAGTTGATGTCCACCTTGGGATACAGGTCGACGTGTCTCTGAGCGTAGGCAATCGCTTCACAGACTGGCATGCCTGTTGCATGAGCAAGCAAACGGTTGGTATAGGCTACAGTATGCAGATACGGGCTTCACCGCTTTGCACTGGGGTACTGAAACATTGCGTTGTTCACGCCAGCAACCGTTAGAGGACGCCTTGATACTTGCTTACAATGTGCATTCAACACCGTGCACAATGGATGCATCCATGCCTATTGCAAGTACTGGGACA
This sequence comes from Chlorokybus atmophyticus, assembly GCA_009103225.1. Classification (NCBI taxonomy): domain Eukaryota; kingdom Viridiplantae; phylum Streptophyta; class Chlorokybophyceae; order Chlorokybales; family Chlorokybaceae; genus Chlorokybus; species Chlorokybus atmophyticus. The sequence goes on along the minus strand of RHPI01001037.1, from coordinate 1,665,960 downwards.
CATGCTCCTGTGTTGGCACCGTGACCAATTGCCTACAGCAGTTACTCTTCACCCAAGCCACGATACCGTAGCTGGGACGTATGCCCTAGCTATGCTACAATGACAAGCGTACAGTCAACTGAGGTGCTGGACAAGTGTATTCTGCCACTGTGCTTCTCACAAGGGTTTGCTAAGGGATCTCACTGTTGAAATGCAACTTCAGCAGGCAATCACGCTTGACCTGACGGCTTACGTGTGCGAATTTGCAATCGAGATAAGCCCACGTGCAGCCAGCAGCAATTATGGTCACTGTATTCTATGTGCAAATGCAAGGATGTATGCACTGATGCACTACAGCATGCCATGACAAATTAATGACACATTACCAAGAGTGAATGGCCCAATGCCAACGCCAGGCCGCAGCTCCAAGCTCAAAAGCCCCATGCCTAGGCTGCAGCAGCTCAAACAGACGGTGCTCACAGCCGACGTCCGCAAGTACTAGCGCAATTTACCATCACACAAATACAAAAGTCAAGAGTAGCTTCTTGCCCTTCCACCGCCGCCTCTGCCGCCGCCGCTACAGCCTGCACAGCCTGTACAGCAGTTTGTCTGTGGCAACGTGTTCCGTCACGCGTCACGTTAAAGATGACGCATGCAACCAGCGTGATGCTGGCAGCATCAATGATGCTGCATGCGCGTAGCTTGTGACGCTGAGCTGTAGATAAGATCAGTTTCTGCTCGGCGGCGGGGTTGTTGGCGAGGTGCTTGAGCTCTGTCACGGCGACGGCGGCGGAGCCTTTGTCAGGTGAGGTTGGGTCTGTGATCTCTACCGTGTTGCGCATGCTTGATGCCACGGCAGTCTGCTGCGCCAAGTGAGGCTGCAGGCCGGGTTTTGCTCTGGTATGTGGCCGGATCTCGCCTCAATGCACAAATGCTGCCATTGCTTGAAGCTGGATTATTTTAGTAATCAGCTCTTTGTTGTGCTCATGCATGCGTTGTTGTCACCGGTGGCAGTTCCTGCAGTCGTTGGCGATGACTTTGTAGCGCTAGGGTTTGTTTGCATGTGCTGGGCCATGTAAATGGTGCGCAAAACGGCTTTGGACGTGGCGTCTGGTGTATGCAGTAAGTCTCTGTGTTAGGGATTGAGACCAAAAGCCCTTTAGTTTCTGGTACAGCTCTCACTGTCTTCGAATTTGGCGTCATGGTGGATTGGTGGGCAGAGCACACCACTGAAAATCGCGTCCGTTGTGCGCAAACGCACCAAAGCTAGCTTTACTGAGCCAAAGCAAAGTCTTCTGTGAAAAGTTCTGTTCTCATTAGCTAAACCGCCCATGTCGACTAGCTTGTCACAGCTTTGAACAGTTGTACTTGCATGGTGTGCATGCATGCCTGCCATGCACAGTCAGATGCGTGCCAGCTGCAAAACAATCTGTATCTTGCTGATTCAATTGGTCGCAGGTGTCACGATGGCCGCTACAGTACGCGCACAGTTGACACTGGTAAGCAACGTCTGCCAGCAGTTGGTGCTAGCTGGCCTTCAGCAGTGCCCGAGCGCATTGCACAGCCAACCGCACGCTGCTCTAACTCGCAGTGAGCACATACTTACTTGCATTGTTGCTATAGCAGAGGAGCCTATCGGCCACTGTTGTGTGCGCAAAGCGCTCGGTGTCTGCTGTGGCACCTGCTGCAAGGAAGGTGCCAGCAGCAACCAACACGCTGCTCTCCAGCTCCAAAAGCAGCTTCGTGCAGCCCCTGTCAGTGATCACACGGCAACCCGTAGCTCAAAACAAATGGCGCTCAACCCCGGCACGCACTGTCACAGCCATGGTACTTGCTAACCCAATATATTGTTGCCATGCAATATTGCTCAGTTTGCGGCCACTACTTTGGCAGATGATTCTGACGCTTTGTTTGTGCTCTATTGATGCAGGCAAGCCAGTCAAAAGTCACTGACAAGGTGTACTTTGACATTGAGATTGGTGGCAAGCCAGCGGGCCGCATCGTCATGGGACTGTACGGTGATGTTGTGCCAAAAACAGCCGATAACTTCAAGCAATTGTGCACTGGTAAGCTTAGCTAACACCAACGATGTCTCTCTCATTGACGTTCGCTTAGCATGCATATGTCTAATTAGTCAGGTCAATCGCTTTAAACCGCGTTTTCAGGTGAGAAGGGTTTTGGCTTCAAGAGCTCAGCTTTCCACCGCGTCATCCCCAACTTCATGATTCAAGGAGGAGACTTCACCCGCGGTGATGTAAGTTTCTGCCCCAGTACGCTCATTCATGTGGTGCAATGTTGCGCAAGGCGGTGCAATTTGGAAATGCTGCTAGTCCTGACATGCTTCGCAACAGGGTACTGGAGGTCAGAGCATCTACGGCAAAAAGTTTAATGATGAGAACTTCCAGCGTACGTCTCTCTCTCTCTCTCTCTCTCTCTCTCTCTCTCTCTCTCTCTCTCTCTCTCTCTCTCTCTCTCTCTCTCTCTCTCTCTCTCTCTCTCTCTCTCTCTCTCTCTCTCTCTCTCTCTCTCTCTCTCTCTCTCTCTCTCTCTCTCTCTCTCTCTCTCTCTCTCTCTCTCTCTCTCTCTCTCTCTCTCTCTCTCTCTCTCTCTCTCTCTCTCTCTCTCTCTCTCTCTCTCTCTCTCTCTCTCTCTCTCTCTCTCTCTCTCTCTCTCTCTCTCTCTCTCTCTCTCTCTCTCTCTCTCTCTCTCTCTCTCTCTCTCTCTCTCTCTCTCTCTCTCTCTCTCTCTCTCTCTCTCTCTCTCTCTCTCTCTCTCTCTCTCTCTCTCTCTCTCTCTCTCTCTCTCTCTCTCTCTCTCTCTCTCTCTCTCTCTCTCTCTCTCTCTCTCTCTCTCTCTCTCTCTCTCTCTCTCTCTCTCTCTCTCTCTCTCTCTCTCTCTCTCTCTCTCTCTCTCTCTCTCTCTCTCTCTCTCTCTCTCTCTCTCTCTCTCTCTCTCTCTCTCTCTCTCTCTCTCTCTCTCTCTCTCTCTCTCTCTCTCTCTCTCTCTCTCTCTCTCTCTCTCTCTCTCTCTCTCTCTCTCTCTCTCTCCCTCTCTCTCTCTCTCTCTCTCTCTCTCTCTCTCTCTCTCTTTGTGCGTGTGTGTGTGTGTGTTGCGCATTGCCTCTGGCTTACGGCGCTGTCATATTTCGTCTACTGAGCTGGACTTGATACTGTATTTGTTGTCCTCATGCCTTGTAACATTGACAGTGAAGCACACTGGACCTGGCATTTTGAGCATGGCGAACGCCGGTCCCAACACCAATGGCAGCCAGTTCTTCATCTGCACTGTCCAGGTAAGCCCTGAGCACCAGCTCAGCGACTGCCACGCTGCAGTGCAATTTCGCTGCCGCCTGAGTGCTATGCTTGAGTGCATTAATTAACAACACCAACACTTGCATATGGGGTACAGACCCCGTGGTTGGACGGCCGCCACGTTGTGTTCGGAGAGGTGCTGGAGGGTATGGATATTGTCAAGAATATCGAGTCGCAGAAGACCAACAGGATGGATAGGCCTCTGCAGCCTGTGGTCATTAGCGATTCCGGGGTTTTGTAAGTGCGGTTGGTCTACGCGTTGAGTTCAGCAAGTCCCTTTGCACAGTGATAACACTCTCACAAACTCCTTGCCGTTACCCGGAGATAGTGACCTCCTTCCATTCTTTGCTATTTTGGCAAACGAGTCGTGCGCATACAGCTCTGCCTCAGTCATGCGCTCGTGTCTCTGTTGAGAGGTCTATGCATTCTCACCATGTGTTTGCGCCTGCTGCTGTGTGCACAAAAGCAGGCTACACCAGCATTTGAGGGCTCCATAACACCCCTACCTGTAACCGTGCACTGGTTGCAAGTTAATTTACAATCACCTCAGGGTTGAAAACAGTCCAGTCCCTGAGTCTGGTCTCAAAGGTCTGACGGTCTGCGTACAAGTCGCTGTTGGCTGGCAGCAAGGCATAGCAGGGAACCTGTCACACGCTCTCAGCAGGTAGCTGCAGCAGTGCCTCAAGCGCAGCGACGCTGGCGGCAGCGTTGGCGGCGGCGTATGACTTGGGCAACGGCGGCCTTGCCTAGCAGGTTGTGTGCGTAAGCTTGTGCCACAGCTGTTGCAACTTGACTGTCCTTCTACATGCTGCAGCTGCGGTGCCTGCCAGCCGTCCGACGAGAGTCTGCCGCCTGACGCCGCCGTTGCATGCATGCACCAATGTATGACGTCGGACTCCCAAGAGAGCTACTTTTTCGCTTCTTATAGGCACAATGCCATGTTTGAGTGTGTGACCTTGCACCATGCAGCACAGCATGCAACAGACAACCATGACAATCATATATGTGTCAGGACGTGACACCTCAGCTGGCAGCCACACCAGGCCACCAAGCGCTCAACCTAGGCTAAGCCAGCGTGTGCATGCGAAGTGACAAGACAGCTGTAGCACCATGCATGCCAATGTGTTTGCAAGCACTTGGGTTTGCAACATTCAGGTGCGCCACATGTTGCATGGCTAGCAGGGCTCAGTCCATGCGTTCTGCCTGCAGCTGTAGTAGGCAACCTGACGAGAGCAAGCTGCAAGTAAAACGCTCAAGTGAAGGAAGTGTCGGCCAGTGCCATGCCTAGAGATCAAGAACTGGAGGTTCTTATGGTGCCTTCAGTCCTTTTGGCTTGCATGCAGCCATGCGTGGCAATCACTGCAGCAAGACATGCCATGGTCTTATGAAAAGAAGGCTCCAACTGCAGCTGCTTGTCAAATGGAGCAATGCGGTTACACAACGGAAGAGGTCGAGTTCATAAGTGCTGGCACAGACGTCAACATAAGACAAGCCAAGTCTTCGAGGCCAAGGTTTCACAGCACAACAAGGGGTGAGAATAAGGCAATTCCACAGGTGACTTCCCAGTTGTGCTCTGCTTACGAATATGCATACCCTCTTCAAAAGTAACGTATATTGGTATAGCCTTGGGAGCAGGGCAGCCTCCCATCGAAGTCCAGTTGTGGCCGTGTAACCAAAGCTGCCGGAGCAACAACCGCAACGACGGTCAAGACCGCGCGCAGCGCCAACAAGGCCTCCAACTCAGTTGCCCAGAAACGTGCGAGGCAAAAGGTTACAGTCTGAGCGGAGGGGAGTCACCTGTTCATGATGGAGCGTATACCTGCACACAGGACAACAGGACCGCGCAAGTGAGTTTGCTGAACGTGAAACATTATACATGTACGTACACAAATCTAAGCGCATTTTTACACACACAGGCAGGCACAAGCACTCGCACACGCGCTGGACTATATGGAAAGGGTGGACATCGAGTTGAAAGGTAAACATCCACACAACATCCAGGAGTCTTTTATATACTGAGGGTAAGCCTTCTGCATACTGCAGCGAGCCCGCTGTTCAGGCGCAATTGCCACTTCTTCATGCTGTGCCGCTACAAGCGGCAGTACTTGAACAAGGCACATGGCGTGTACATCAGGCATTCCCACCATAAATGGCTCTTGAATGGCCCGGCTCAGCTCGATGCACTGATTGAAACGAGGCAGCTGTACAGCAATATCAAGTACCTCACTCGGCTTGTTTAGAGACCGCTTACCAGATGAGACTTGGCCCAATCAACGCCGATATCAGGCTGATGACTTCCTGGCTACTGCACTGCAAGCAGACCGGGAGACAAAGGCGATGTACAGGTTCTATGCCATAATCGTCAACCTCACTGATGAAGAAGAGGTTCAGCTTTGGTTTGGCAATCAGGCAAGTTGTGCGTTTTATTTGCTGATGCAACGGGGAAAGCTTGTATGCTTTGCACCAAGGCGTGACTGCTTGACATGACGGCTTACATTCCCAAACTTGATTAAACAGGACCCTCTCGTTATGTGCAACCTGTTGACACTACAGACGGCTGAGCGAGATGTATTTCTTACTTTGCTGAAAGAGGAGAGACAAAGGCAGACAGAGCGACCATCACCCAAGCTTCAAGCTAACGGCCAACCAGGACTTCAAATAGGGCTGTCTTTCGACAAAAGATTCCGACGTGCTCAAAGAAATGTTGCGGATCAACAAAGTGCAGCTGCCGGTGGCAACCGTGGACATGGTTTGCAGCACAAAGAGCACCCGCAACAACAACAACATGGCCGACCATGTCAAGCACAGGTGCAGTTTCTTGCACGACACAGGGCGTCCTGCTCCTGGCTGTGGGTATGCTCATTGTGTTTGTGCCAGGTTGATGCAGCTGCTTGGCATGATGTGATGCACTGCCAACCGAAAAGAGATTGACCAGGGTAGTGAGGCAGTAGGAGGTTACAATTCCATGAAAGCCGTAGGAGGAGAGTCAGTAGCAATAGCACGGCTACCATTGCAATCAGTGTTGGTAGACTTGAAAACAATGGTCCTAGTCAAACTACTGCTTGTGGTTGTAGCAGTACTCTGTCTTCTATGGAAAGCAGCTGAGTTGAGAATAGCCAAAATGTCCATGCCGGTAACAGCAGTGTTGTTGCTAGCACTAGCACTACCACTGCGGTGACTGTGTCCAACCAATCCGCCTGTTATGTGTTGCTTGATACAACGCCCTGTATGGGTCAGACCAACACTTGCACTGCCTTGCACTTTGTGCCAAGGGGTGGCATGGCGTGGCATCAGGATTTTCGGTGCCAAAGTCTTGTGTGAGTGATGCTGTGTATGGTAGGCGCTGTCGGTGACATGGCGCACATGCGCTCGTATGCATGTGTGCGCATGTACACCCACGCACGCAGGTGCACATGTATATGTTGCTGTAGGTTTTGCTTGCACAGCGCAAAGAGGCTCAGACTGCCTGTCGCAATGGCACCACAACAGCAGCAGCATGCTTACTCAGCTCAACCAGTTGAAGGGTGATCTCTTGTGTGGTAGTGTTCTAACTTGCGCACATAAATGTTCAGTTCGGGACCTTGGCATGTTAGTTGTTCAACAACAGCACGGTTGGGGGCTGATGTTGTGAACCTTGATTGGCAGAAAGAAGACCTCGACTGGCAGGGCGTTCCATGGTGAATACAATTGCTGTGAGGACGGGGGAAGGGGGGGGCCCCAGTACGCTCATTCATGTGGTGCAATGTTGCGCAAGGCGGTGCAATTTGGAAATGCTGCTAGTCCTGACATGCTTCGCAACAGGGTACTGGAGGTCAGAGCATCTACGGCAAAAAGTTTAATGATGAGAACTTCCAGCGTACGTCTCTCTCTCTCTCTCTCTCTCTCTCTCTCTCTCTCTCTCTCTCTCTCTCTCTCTCTCTCTCTCTCTCTCTCTCTCTCTCTCTC
>RHPI01001037.1:1631846-1643332 GCA_009103225.1 Chlorokybus atmophyticus | reverse complement strand
GGGATTCTATAAATGCTGACATGCTAATGCTGAAGATGTTGCGACGTTTGCGACAGATACCTTGGTGCATGTCGCTCTGACACATGATGTTGATGTGTAAAAGCATTGATGTAGTTTTATGGTATATCTCCTGTGAATGTACGGATGCAGTGTAAGAAGTCAATGCTTTTGTGGGTTAGATTACTCGCAGATAATGTGTGCTTGCTGCGCCACTCAGCGGACTTCGCAGTGTGCACGTACGCATGCACGCCATGCACACGCATGCTAGCATGTGGGCGTGCGCACGTTTCAAATACTGGCTTTGGCATGGATAGTCGCTTAGGTGAGATGGTGGGTGTAGTAGTTATAGGTGTGTAGGTAGAGTATCTAGCAATTTTAGTCAGTGTGCAACGAAATCGGCACATAATGCCCACTATCTGTGGCTGAGGAGCTTGACAGATACCACCGCTTGTTGCCTAAGATGTGGGAAGGGGCTGAGCCCCACCTAAGACAGAAGGGTCTGCACATTCAGACCCTTAATGTGTTTGAGGCGCTCTCTTGCATACGGCAAAGTGAACCCGTCTGAAAGGGGCAAGAAATAAGCTGGCCACCGGTGGCCATGCATTACAAGACCGGCCAAATTAATAAGAAGTTAACTCTTGGAGAAGACATAGATGTAGAGAAGACAACTCTATTATTGTTGCAATTATGATTGCGGTTGTGAGATGTGATAATTGTCAGAGCGTGTGCTATTATTTCCTACATTGCATTGCGTGATGCTTAAGCACGCTAAACCTCAACACTTCATCGGTTGCTTGATATTAGTAATAGACGTTGTGCTTTAACTCGCGCGCACACATGTATTGGTGGGTTAAGGTCAAGAGTAAGCTGAGCTTGAGTTAAGGTCGCGGGAAGTGCATGGGATGACTTATATAAGACTTACAGATACTTATATTTATAATTTTAAGGGAGGCCCCCTTTATGCAAGAAGACACACCACTGACACGGAATATCACAGACGCCAATAAGCCAACATATGATGCGTAAAATCATGTATAAATGCATGCATAAACATGTACAAGCTTATACCGAGCTATATTGAGCTCGCAATGATGATAACATATGATATATAACATGCATGTCACGGTGCTGACCCTCGACACGCACTTCCCCCTCGCACTTCATCACACACCAGTGTCACCCTGATAACATCCGTATCGATCAATCCATGCCCAAACTGCGGGCCCCCAGCCTTGCCAATCAGAACGCAGCCCTTTTGTTGGCGGGCCGCGTGACAGCCGATTGCCAACACATGCCTCCACCAATAGGGACGCAGTCCTTGTGGCGGGCCGCGTTGACACCCAACTTAGGCAACTCTCGCCAGAAGTGTCGGCAATGAGTTGCAAGTAGACGGACTTGAGCAGAAGCGGCGGTGGCACTGCCCGAGACTGACCAGTTGGCCCACTTGAAGCCGATGAGCACCGAGGCTCAGTGAAGTGGAGCTCAGCAGTACAAGTAGTTCAATGATAGCTGTGTATGCGCTGTTAGCGTGCCAGCTACTCCGACAGACAGCGTTCTTCCCCCAGGCCTACCTTTGCATGTACACTTGTAAGTGTATACTCTTGCTCTCATGCTTATGGCCATCGCATTTGCTACATGCATCCCTACAGTGCTGCAGTGCTTGCTTGCACCCCACTCACTGTTCAATTGTGACTGTGATTGCATGCATTTGACGCTCGGAACTTGTAGTGTGTGATCTCGTCTTAGCTACCCATCCCCGCACACATACACAACGTGACTGCTGTGTGCATTCTGCAAGCATTCTTGTTCAGGAGCTTGTTGACTTGCAACTCACTCCACGGCGCTTAGTCATTGCTTTGATATTGTGCACTCGCATTTGCATTGTTCGTGCTCTTTGCGCGCGGTGTGCATGCCTCACATGAGTCAAGGACTCAGCTGGGGAGCACGCAAAGCAAGGTCATTTAAGGCCCAAAGCGGGCTGAGTCGGCTACATCCCTAACGGATGTCACCCCAGATTCTTCCTCTCCAACAGCTGACGAAGTGGGTGTTGACAACCCACTTACTGCTGCGAGTTACTGTCTTCCTTTCCTCGTCGACCTCGATTCAGTCAGCGAAGAAACCATGGCTGCCATATATGGCAACCGCAACAATAGTTGGAGCAGCAGCGGCAATCGGAAGCTCGTCTTCACTGGAGCTGCGAACTCCATCTCTGAGGGAATGGATCAACCGCTTCAACTCCATCGTCCTTACCGTGAAGACTCGAGCTAACAACTGAAATAATCACCAGAAGTTCCGTCTTGCAGCTGACTACTTGGATGACGTCGCTGCAGCCGTGTGGCACAAAGTTGCACACGACCTTCTCAAATACGAGAAGCTTCTCCGCTTCAGCTCTAACCTTGACCCGGCCATCTCAGGAGCGCAAAGACTTAGCGCTCCTCGCGCTCACATCGTGGCGCCAAGAGTGGTCTTGCGCCCTCCACGAAAAACCACTCCCTCTCACACAGAGGACACTGACACTGGGAGCAGCGCGTCGCGTACTGTTAGAAGTTGGCTTGCATAGTTGCATTGTAAGGTGCATATTATGGACAAGATCGGTCAGCTTAAAATGGCTAAGTCCTTGGTGTACTAGTGGTTATGGTATAAGGATTGATATCAAGCAGTTGTGAGTCCAATGACCGATATATGGACAGTGTGCGATGCGGCCTACACTGCCGAAAAGGCGCAGGAGCTCATCCAGCTTAGGCAAAAGCACAAAGAAACGCCTATCCAGCTCTACGAGCGCGGCGTCGTCAGGCTGGGCGACGAGACCACTTTGCGGCATGCCCCTTGTCAATGTTCAGCACCTGGCCATTGTGCATGTGGAGAACCTCAAGAGGAATCTCCGCAAGCACGTTAAGACTGACCTGGCAAACACGCCTGTCACGCTAGCGGTCCAGGAGGGGCCAACTTCCTCGTTGATGCCTACAGCCAGGCGTCGTTTCTGTGCTACCAGCATTAGAAACCCTGTTGATGAGCCATGCCTATTTTCAAACTTCGACCCCGGCTAGCGACATGAGTCCCGCGCGACATTATACAGTTGTCAATCAGTCTTCGTAGGTACCTAGTTTAAGCCGTACTAGCTGATCCGTTGCGAGTTTGACTTAGCTCATTTTTAACTAGCCGTTATTTTTGAACTGAACAGTTGTCACTTGACTGTAAAGGCTTAGGACTTAGTGTCTGTACGTTGATGACACTGTAAGTGAAAACTGAAAGACTTGGAATTAAGAAGTACGGATGTTGATCTTTGGAGTGCTCGGGACTTGCTCTCTGAAGTTTGTGGCTTGGTGTGACTGCATCACCTCGCCGCCCCGGTTGCCAAGACACATCTACACGTGAGAGAATGCAGTGTATGCACATATGCATTGCTCGTCACTTGATGTGACTGTAGTTGCGTGGGTGCATGTTGTGTAGTCCGCATCTGAGTGTGGTGTCCACGTGTTGCCGCATTCATACACCTCACTTAACAGTGGAATTATTTTGACCTCATGCAAGGAATCATATAACCAGCACTACCTCTAGTAGTGGCTTGTTGACTTACAGTGTCATCCTCCTTGTACAAGTGAGTGTCGTGCATCAGCGTGGCTTGCATTTTTGCGGCGGCGTTGGTTGCGTCAGTGTTGTGTTATCATTGCCAGCACATAGTGCATTCACAAGCACTAGTGTGTTGGGTGGTAGCATTGGGGGAGCACCAGTAGAGCACACACTTTGCCTCGCTCTCTCCAGCGCTTACCGTGCGACTTGCATGAGTGAGTCTTCAGCAGTCGGAGAGTTCACTCATCGGTACGGGCTTTCGCCTGTGGCCGAGGAGATCACCAGCGACTTCGACAGCTGGTTGGGCTCGAACCTATCTTACGGAAAAAGAGGGCGACGACAACAGCGACAGCCCCCGGTCTTCATTAGTACCCCGTTTTAGACATACTAAGTCTTGTCTCATCAAGTTGAAAGCTTCATCGATCAGCTGCACATCGACGATATGGAGGCATCCGGTTCCACTCATGGTCTCACCTTCTCCGGGCGTCCTTGCACAACACCACTGGACGAATGGATCATCAAGTTGGATTCCAGGATGAGCTACCATGCAATCAAGACTCCCAACTGGTCAGATGTAATGTGTCCTCGCATGGCTGCAACTTGCTTAGACCACGAGGCACATGAGGTATATATAAGTCAGTTGCTGCACAGCATGAGATTGGAGGGTACGGAGTTCTGGCCGGCAGCGGAGCTCTGCCCATGAAGTATCAACTCCTGGCGTCCCTGCCAAGCCCATGGTTCCAGCTGCCCCACTGCAAGGCCCTACCCTTACGGAAGCTTTGACCGCAGCGCAGTTGACAGCTGAAGCAGATATACCACCGGTTGATCCTGCATTGGTCGACCGCGAGTTGGCGGCAGCACAACAAGCACGCCGGTCCCAGGTGCAACTTTTGGCGTTCAGGCTAATGGCAGAGCAACAAATTGCGCTTGAGGAAGCACAAGCACGACAACGCGTCACCGTACTTGATACTCCAATCCGGACAAGGACGCGGGGAAGTCGTGACATGGTTGCAGGCAGTTCACTGTCTTTATGCTCTTTCAGCATGCAAGAACCCGCCCTCACCGTCAGGGTGGACCATACGTTGTCACCCTTACAGGACTTGTATCTGGCGCTTCGGCGCACATTCCCACCACAGACCAGTCAGCAGGTGGAGGAGTTGCGTCACTTCATGTGTAAAGCAGGGGAGGATCTTCTGCGCACTTGCACCTGTATGGTCAAGCTGCTAAAGGACACCAACTACAAGATCCTCAGCGACAAAGCTGCCGCCGTGGTGTTCGTCAGCCAACTGAAGCCTCCATTGAACAAGACGGTGGACAACGCTCTCAACAATATCCGACCACAAGGGTATTCGCTGCTTCAAGCTTTTGAAACAGCCTAAGCGATCCATGATCGCCAGGTGTGGATGAGAGCAGTGTTGGATATGAACTCTGATCCCTCATATGCTCATGCCTCTGCTCCAGACCCCAGCCAACGTGACCGCAAGTCTTATCCCATCCGCACACCCAAATCTCCTGCGAAGTCAGCTCACGCTGCACTACCCGCCCCTGTCGTCTGCCATCGGTGTGGTCGACACGGCCACTACTAGAAGGATTGCATGGAGGAGTACGGGAACCTGGTGTGTGACCACTGCCACCAGACCAAACACTTGGAGGCAGTCTGCTACGCCAAGCACCCTGAGTTGAGACCCTCAGGCATCTACGATGGCAGCAGTGGTTACGACAACAATAACAACAACAACAACAACAACGGCAACAAGGGCAAGGAGCCAGCCAACAACGGCTATCGGAGGAAGAACAACCCTCCGAAATAAAAACAGAACCACCAAGGTGGATCCACGACAGGCAACGCCGCCCGCAAGGCGCCTGTTGCGGAGAACACAGAGGTGGTTGCTGCCCTCACAGCACCGATGGATGAGCTTCACGCGATGCTGAAGGGCACGGAGGATGAATATCGCACATGCTACACGGCACATTGGGCAGCAATTGGAGTGAAGGCTGGTCAGGCCAATATCAAGCAGAAGGGCAAAGCCGTCAAGGTAGCCTTCGTCATTAGAGGCGCACCCGACCTGCAGGGAGAGAATGACGAGCTTCTCGCACAGATTGAGGACCTTCGCAGCCGTTCAGACGAGTTGCAGGATCTCGTCAATTGTGAAAACCTAGCTGCATGCTTCGCGCAATTACGAAGTTTCATGGGTACCACCACCCGTTTAGGCCGCATTTAACCCCCTAAGCGTGACCAATCGAAGTCCCCTCCTGCACAGCATCAGCGTGTGGAGCCTTTAAAGGCACCGCTAGTGGCTGACCCGGCGGCACCCGCACCACCCACGCTAGCAGACTTACTTCGGCATGATGTGGCAGGCAATGCTCAACTCTGGGCACTCAAGCAAGCACGTTGGCAAGTGCTAGTCAGGGCCCGCAAGCTGCCCTCTGGTCGTATGCAACAACAACCACAGGAGTTGCCTTAAGACGACGGACATGTGGCTGGCCGTCCCTCCCGTTTGCCACGGAGTTGGCACGAGTCTACTGAAAAAAACAAACCTTGAACCAGATGAGGAGGCGGCACTGCGAGCATGGATCACTGAACACCCGACACTTCTTGTTTGAAAGGTGTAGGTGGCGCCACCAAATCCGCCAAACACAACAACGGAACAGCCCTTGCGCGATCGCCTAAAACAGTTGCCCAACCACCTGCCTCTCTTTACTCTACCCAGTGCACTTTATTGAATGCTCACTCTAGCCGACATCATCGAAGCTGGGCAGCGGATGAGGGAGGAGATAAACTGGTCACGAAGGCTCATTCAGCATCGTCTGGCCCTGACTCGCTCGGCCACCACTTGGCCCCGCACCTCTCCGTTTCTTCAGCCGCTGCCGACCACCCCGCCTAAGCACCAGACATCTCCCTCTCACTCAAGAAGAGCATGGTGCACAACAACGATGGGACGCAGCCGTTGATTGCTACGAGGATCTTCGGGCAACTCTGCAGTGGGAACATCGTCAAATCGCAAGAGGTGGACCAATCCCCACAGCGGCAGCACGGGAGCAAAAGTTTCAGCCCCGGCTGCGATACGAACTTTAGGAGGCACCACGGCCACATGTATGGCCTAGTCCTGGAAACGTGGAGCGCTGGGCTCTCCAAATACTTGAGGTCATTTAGCGCAACCCCTTCTTAGCTGATGTCTTGGACCCCGTCCTGCGCGCGGAGGATGTGGTAGGACTTGACTACCTGTCACCGCAAGGGTGCAAGAGATGGCACAGCGAGTTCACCTCGTCCCCAACGACGCTCCACTTAATGCGCACTTGCAACAACGGCTCCACACTCTTGTGAATGCCAAGGACCGTATTATTCGAGACGTACTTAAAGGCATCTACGTCCGGCAAGACAAAACCACAAAACTCGGGGGCGCCTCCACAATTTTGCGCAATGTGTGGAGAATATAGCATGTTATGCAGTGTTCTCTACATGTATAGCATATGACACTTATGTGCTATTATCCAGTCAGCTTAGCTAGCCCTATTGTAGCTTATTAAGCTGGTACTTGATAAGCTACTCATAGACTGCAGTTGTATGTATAGGCTGCAGGCAGTTAGAACTGGTACAGTTGGGTCTGCTTTTTGGTAGGACCCAGACTGAGGGCCCAGAGCCGACAGACCGCGTGTTATTGAGTTGATTCACTTCTCTGGTCACTTCATTGGCGGTGTAGCTCTGCTTACCACTATGCTGTGTATGCTTGTTGTGCATGGTTGCATGCAGCATCTCTAGTCAACAGGTTGTGGGCCCACATCTACGTGTGTAGAGCTAGCTACTGTGAGAGAGTGTGCTCCTCTGTGTGTGAGGATGTTGGAGCTGTAAGCTGAGAGTCTGAGAGGTACAGCGAGCAAGCAGGAGGACTGTGGGGTTTAGCTGTGAAGTTCAGCCAGCAGGAGACAGCAGGATGACAACCACTAGATCAGAGAAGGAGAAGTTCACCATCAAACTTTTAGGAGATGACAACTACGCCAGCTGGAGGTTTGAGATGAAGATGAAGCTCATCTACAAAGAGCTGTGGGACTACGCTGACCCAAAGGAGAGTGCGCCAATTGGTAAAGAGTCTGCATGATGCGAAGCAGTTTGCGTGCTTTGGCTTTGATGAGTATGCGCGTTGAGCCATTTCGTAGGCCACTGCTACAGATGCAATCTGATGCCAAGCATGCATGGGAAGCTTTGGAAAATATGTTCTCTACACGCTCTATTGGTCGTAAGATTGAGCTCAAGCAAGCGCTGAACAACATGAGATAGCTTGCTAGTGA
Organism: Chlorokybus atmophyticus; assembly: GCA_009103225.1. Lineage (NCBI taxonomy): Eukaryota > Viridiplantae > Streptophyta > Chlorokybophyceae > Chlorokybales > Chlorokybaceae > Chlorokybus > Chlorokybus atmophyticus. The sequence goes on along the minus strand of RHPI01001037.1, from coordinate 1,635,475 downwards.
GACAGTTATAGAGTATTTGGGACGTGCATAAAAGCTCAGAAATGATTTGACCTCTATAGGAGATTCAGTCTCAGAGGATGATCTGTGCTTGAATGTGTTGTCTGGGTTGCCGCGAGAGTTTTGAGATTGTTGTGATCATGTTGGAGGTATCAGCACAAATCAGAAGTTGTCCCTCAAAGAGATTTTGCCAATCCTGTTGAAGGCAAAATTAAGGATCAAAAATGCAGACAGCTCCTTGTTCAGGTACTCCCCTCCTCCGTCACTTTTGACTGTCTTCACACATTTACCAGACACATTCTTCAACCACAGTACCACCTCTTTCACCACAGTTGGGACATCTGACTTGAGCTTCACAGGACGCACCAATGACAGCTTGGAGAAGTTATCAAGGAAGGGGACAGTGGTTCTGATTCAGAAAGGGAGCTCAGCCCTATGACAGTGACCAGCGCTGCGCGCAGAGATGAGAGAAGTCAATATCAGCAGCAAAACCAACAGCAAGGCAGGGGGCATTATCCAAGGCGCGACAGGAAGGGTCCTGTTCGTTTCCATAAGGAGTTTGGCTATATGGCGGGCTCAGATTCACAGAGTGTGGAGCCAGCGACATATGAAGAAGCACTCCTGAGAACTGATGCAGACAGTTGGCGTAAGGCAATGGATGAAGAGATAGCCTCGCTGCATGCCAATGCAACATGGGAACTTGAAGTTCCATCTGCAGGGGTCAAGCCCATTCCTGGCAAGTGGGTGTTTAAGGTGAAGAGCGACGGCAATGGCAACATTGAAGGGTACAAGGCCAGATTGGTTGCTAAGGGGTTTCTGCAGCAAGAAGGAGTTGACTTCAATAAGGTGTTTGCACCGGCAGGGAAGTTGGCAACCTTCAGAACTATGGTGGCAATTGTGTCAGCAGACAACCTGGAGTTCCATTACTTGGATGTCAAGACAGCGTTTCTGTATGGGGAGCTGGAAGAGAGAATCTACATTCAGCAACCAAGAGGGTATCAGGAGGGGCCACCTTGTACAGCATGCAGATTGGTGAAGGCATTTGTAATGCCGGTTAATGTGGAATAGGCTAAGAAGGGCTTATGAAGTATTAATAAGCAATACACACCCTCTCATGGCAGCGACTTTTGCTACCATGGCTTAGTCGGTTAAGCCCCGCGTTACAGCATTGTATGGCTTAAAGCAGGCACCACGGGTGTGGCATGCAAGACTGTGCAAGGAGCTCCAGAAGCAGGGGTTTGCAAGTTTGGCAGATCCAAGCTTGATCTACCACGAGAGCAAGCAAGTGTGGCTGTTGGTGTACGTGGACGACATTCTGATTGCAACGTCAGGAATGTCAGGGGTGCAGCGAGTGAAGACTCATCTGCAGGCTGTGTTTATATGCAGAGATTTGGGCGAGACAACATACTTCTTAAGTATGGTTGTCATCAGAGATAGAGCTGCTGGACCCGTCACCATTTCGCAAGAGCAAGCGGTGAAGCAGCTGGTGACAAAGTTTGGTCTCGACAACGCGAATGTCAGAGAGGTGCCACTGAGCGTGGAAGTTCAGTTGGTGAGAGCACTGGATTACGATAAAGAGCTGGATAACGCAAAGTATCCCTACAGCAAGCTTGTGGGGAGCCTTCTTTACCTGTCCATAGCGTCTCGGCCTGACATTGCACATGCTGTGGGACAATTACCAAGGTACATGTCTGCTCCAACAATGCAGCATTGGTTGGCAGCAAAAGGAGTACTGCGCTACTTGTCAGGTCCAGCAACAGTTGGCATCCAGTATGGGCGGGGCAACCAGGAGTTGCAAGGCTATTGTGATGCAGATTATGCTGGTGATGTAACGGGAAGGTACATTATATAACCACAAATCGACCATAAAAGTACCAAGTCTTTTGTGGTCGAGTGGGCTGTGACATTGGTATCGGAGCTTGAGACCTGGGTTCGATTCCTGCCTTGCACACGAATTCCGCGGTCGTTGTTTCTTGATCCAATAACATCGTAAATGGTCACTTTATGAGTGCCATCATCGATGGGTCGCGACTTGCCTAATGGCAGTCGCGCCGAACTGACCAGTTCAGTTGGCGCGGCAGGGCGCGACCTGCCTATTGCGGTGACGCGACCTGTGGGGCCGGCAGCGGCGCGCTATGCGCGCGCTGACCGGTATGGGCCTAAATTGGCCGGTCCTTGGATGGTGGGGCCGGTGACCGACCCTAAAATCAGACCCCTGGGAAGATTCCCCAGCTGATGGGCGCCAGCTGCCGAGGACGTCAGCGTTCTTAAGTGGGGGCGAATGTAACGGGAAGGTACATTAAAGTACCACAAATCGACCATAAAAGCACCAAGTCTTTTGTGGTCGAGTGGGCTGTGACAGGTGACCTAGATTCTAAAAGGTCAACCACTGGATATGTATTCAAGCTGGATGGTGGAGTGGTTAGCTGGAACAGCAAGCTGCAACCGACAATGGCAGCTTCCACTACAGAAGTCGAGTACATGACCTCTACAGCAGCGACGAAGGAGGCATTGTGGCTTAAGAAATTGCTAGGAAACCTTGGTCATCCATGTGGAAGCATAGAGATGCGCTGTGACAACCAAGGAGCAGTGAAGCTACTGAAGAATCCCATTCTCTTGGCGAGGAGCAAGCACATTGATATGCACCATCATTTTGTGAGAGACAAAGTGGCGAGGAAAGAGATTGAGTTTGTTTTCTGTGGCACTGAGGAGATGCTGGCTGACTTCATGACGAAGGCACTGCCTGTGAAGAAGTTCAAGGCATGCTGTGAAGGACTGGGCATCGGGACAGTGAAGATGAAGACAAAGAAGACCAAGTTTTGAAGATTCAGAGCTGGCCAAGCTGCCTGCGTGGGAGTGTGAAGAATATAGCATGTTATGCAGTGTTCTCTACATGTATAGCATGTGACACTTATGTGCTATTGTCCAGTCAGCTTAGCTAGCCCTATTGTAGCTTATTACGCTGGTACTTGATAAGCTACTCATAGACCGCAGTTGTATGTATAGACTGCAGGCAGTTAGGACTGGTACAGTCTGGTCTGCTCTTTAGTAGGACTCAGACTGAGGGCCCAGAGCCGACAGGCCGCGTGTCATTGAATTAGTTCTCTAGTCACTTTGTTGGCGGTGTAGCTCTGCTCTTACCACTGTGCTGTGTATGCTTGTTGTGCATGGTTGCATGCAGCATCTCTAGTCAACACAATGGTGGCTTATCACCATGGCCAACCATGGTATGGTGGCCTACGACCTCATGAATGGCCAACCCCTGGCTCTTCAACTGAGCATGGACTTTGCTGCCCCACTGTTGGAAGAAGATCCTTAGCCCAGCGCCCAGGCACGAGCAGCCGCACACCATCCTGACGCACTGCTTCCGCCATCGCCACCTCGGCCCGCGCCAGTGGTTGCCAACCTCCCTCTGCCTGCGAACGCTACGTTGCTTCAGCAAGTAGTTGGTGACATGCCCTCTAACGCCGCTGAGCTTGGCGCATATGTTCAGCAGATGTAGCACCTCGAGTCCTTATTGCGGGCCGTCCACAGCGGCGAAGTGCACCCTTTATGCTATGTATGCGAGCGCATCCAATCACGTGCCTGCATTCGGCTGCATCGCTTGACTCAGCTGCAAGACAGCATCCCCC
>RHPI01001037.1:1564895-1631232 GCA_009103225.1 Chlorokybus atmophyticus | reverse complement strand
CCCCCCCCCCCCCCCCCCCCCCCTTCCCGAGCGTTTCTTTGCAAAACGTCGTGGTTAGCTGTGCTCGAGCCTGGCTTTGCACACGAGGGTGCTCGCCCACCAGGTCCTCAGCAGGCCACCCCGACGCACATTGTGGATACCGCACGCCGGCAGCAGATTAACATGACATATTTACCTACTGGGGCGAAGTTACCCCTCACGAAGAGGACTTTCACCAGGCCCTCTTTCTAGCCGCCCGTGGTGAGCATCACAGGCAACATGGCGCCACTGCCGCAGCCAACCACCGCTGCAGCATCAACCGCCTGGGCACAGCAAGAGCGTCGCATCCGGCGTGAGCTCTGGCTGTTTCATTAAACCTAGTTGCTCCAGGGCGCCAATTCCCGCGACACGCATTCCCGCGACACGCAGGAGCGCACTCACCAAGACACCCTGCTTAGTACGCTCACTCTTCGCATGGGATACCCACGCATAGGGTTAAGCAACCCCAGCCCACACCGTCTCGACTAGGAAAGGCGTTCGAGGCAACTCGCATCTGCCTCTCTGCCCCGCCCATTCTGGAGTACAACTCCCGTGTAGATTAGACAGCATCTCATCAATGTACGTTCCCGTCTGCAAACTCTTCAAGAGCAACTGGCTCGCCAGGAGGGACCCTAAATTAGCTTGGCACCACTAGGCAGCGGCATCCCCGATAATGACCCGAGGAGCCTCATGCTTTGGCTAGCCAACCGCAGCCACTCAATAGATCCACGGCTGTTCGTTAGCCCCGAAGCATGGATCAAAGATCTTGTCACTGTCCGGATGCCACTCCTACTCACCCGGGCCGCAAATTATTGGTAGTCCTTACCTCCCACCATGATGGCCTACCAGCGAACTACTGCCACTGAGCAACATTTGTCGGATGAGTATCGGCTCTTCCATTAGGAGAACGAATGCCCGATGACTAATGACCAGCAGCTTCCCAGAGCCACGCAGCACTATGTGGATGATGAAGAGACAAGAGACCTTTGCCAACTGGTGGAGGGACAGCTTCTCAAAGACACGGGGCCACCAACGGATACACTGCAAGACAGCATATACCCCACCCCCCTCTCCAACGCTAAATGCTCTCATGATCGCCTACATTAGGCTGCTGCCATCTTGGGCAGCAGCCGAATGTATGCGATCATCCTGATAGTAACCATGTACGAAGATCGTCGCACGCACCATTGGGAGCGCGCTATCACCGCGGAAGCACTCCAATTGGCAATAGCCGCCACCCTGTACATCCCACCCACCGAAGCCTGGGCCCAGTCAGCCCAGCGCCTCGACCCGTGCACCAAGTTCACCACCATCTCCCGGCGGAGAGGGCGGCTCACGGACAGTGTCAATTGCACTGCTGGAGAAAATGTTGCTGACACCAATTGGGATGGCATGCCCTTCCATTCCATTTGCCACCGAACCTTTAGGGGCCACCCCGCACACTGAACAGGCTTGAGTATCGGCCCAACATTGGCGTGGGCAACAACGAACGACGCCACGTCACCTTTGCCAACCACCCTTGAGCTCCACGTCACGTCTTGTTTAACATTGGCGCGCACCCCGTCATCCTTAAAAGACGTGCTGCAGAACGCTTGGGCATCAACGACCAGGATCTCAACGAGGCATCACACGAGATCCGCTCAGGGCGCACTTAAAAACCCGAGGTGAAACCCGCCAATGCATACCTCCGTTTTACTAGCTACCTTCAGGACGAGACTACCGTTCTGAGCGTCTTCCGTCTCATCTGCAACTCAGTGTTATTTGATGTCGTCATCGGCATGGAGGCAATGTTCCCCATCGGAGCAGCCAACAACACATGGACAGAACATGCCATTTTTCAACTACGCTGGCGCCAGGGCGATGGCACCCCTGCTGCTATCCCTCTGCGCCTTCGCACTTCATACCAGTATCCCCTCACCGCCGGCGTTGTTCCTTACATCACTACTCCCTTGCGACACCACCCACACGTTCCCAAGGAGGATTATAGCACACCTCAAGTCTTGACATACACCTTAAGGCTTGAGGGTACGCGCTGTTGTTCGCACCCATTGGTCAGTGCTGCGTTTTTTTTTTTTGTGTGTGTGTGGGGTGGGGGGGGGATAGGGTAGATAGTTATTTTTCACATTGTGATGGCATCCGTGCGCTCGCCCTTGGAGGAAGGGGGGGGGGGGGGCATTCCAGTGCAACAGGAGTTGGAACTGCTGCGCATGCAACTAGCAACCCACCCGAGAGTACGTGGTAAAACACTGCCTGCATTGGTTACCCGTCCACGCGAAATTGTAAAACAAGAACCCGACCTTCACCGGCAATACGCACACACCGTGGCAACACGCGTGGCAACTACACCGCTGACACTGCCACCCAACACCAACGACCCCCTTTGCACACTGGAGCTATCCACTATTCACCTGTCGCCGCAACGTCGTCATAAAGGCCTCCACTATCTGGAGCTTTTCGGCGGCGGCGGCAGCGGCTTGGCAGCCATCCTTAATGTCGGCCTACCAGTTAGCAAGTAGTCAATTGTAATTGCAGCCAACAAGCATAAACAGCGGTGTCTCATCACCTCGCGCACCTGCGCAAATGATACCCGCTAATGAGGCCGTCCGTACTTGCCGACAATCTGCGCGCATTGCCTCAAGACATTCAGCTTGTCACAGGGGAACACCTAAAAGCACTAGGTGGAGTAAGCATTATTGTTGCTGGGTGGGAATGTTAAGGGCATTCTCGTGCCGGCAAAGGTTTCGGCCTTCAAGGTCCTAAAGTTTAGGACCCACCATCGCAGCTGTTTTGCGAGTTGATGCGCGTCATACGCACGCTTTAGCAACAACAACTTGACGGACCGCCCGCATACATACTGGAGAATGTACGTGCAAAGGATGACCACCGCGCCAATGTTCGTGCTGACTACGAGCGCATTTGTACAGTTATTGACAACTCAGTGGTCGTTGACGCAGCCGCACGCGGCTCACGTGCGCACCGCGCAGCAAGTGGACCAACCTCGCCAACGCACAGAACGTGGTCGCTGCGCAGCCCTTTTACACGCGTCCTCTAGGTCTCCTGGTCACCGATATCCTGGCTGCTGGCACCGTGCCTAGTGACTACCCCGCAATCAGTGCTCAAGCCGGACAACAAACACTCCACTATAGCAACAAGGTGGGTCAGCCTATGAATGCCTTGCCCGCCCTTGTGACCTTTCCTGGCTTTTACTCCTTCTGCAACGGCAATATTAGCATGGTGTGGGATGACAACCTGCGCCTGCCTTCCAAAGCCACTCGTCATTGAGCGCGAGTTGGCCATGGGCTTTTGGCCCGGAGTCGTCTCACAGGCACCCAAGCTCGCGGAGCGCGATTATCGCGCTCTGCTGGGCCGTGCAATAGATAAAAATAGCATGGTTTGGCTTCTGAGAACGTGCTTGGCCCTGCAACACAGCTAATGGCCAGGTCTCCGCCCCACGCCATCCGCTGGGGGGGAAGATCTCGCAGTAATCAGGAATGTAATCGTCTCAATGGCTGTTGACGACAGCGATCTTGAAACTCTTGAGGAAGCGTTGGACATCCCTCAAACGGACGAGCCATAGCAAGAAGGGTGGAGGATCGGTTGTATGGCCTCTAGAGACATTGAGGATCGGCTAAAAACCCTCTCGAAAGGTCACAAGTCGCAGTTCCCGCACTCCCTTACGGACTTGGGCAAGTGTAACTTCCACGACTTTACCATAGAGCTGGACACTACCGGGCCTATCTTTAGCAAGCAGCATCCCGTGGCTAAGGTGGAAATGGAGGTCATTGAGACTAATTGCAGGAGGCTGTTGGATGCTGGTTTTATCGAGGAGCAAGCTCCCAGCACTCGGTATGCCGCGGCCACCGTCATGCCACTGAAGAGGGACGAGCAGGGGCAGTGGACACAGCGCATGTGTGGGGATTGCCGTAATCTCAACACTCACACGGTTCTTGACTGCTATCGTATGCACACGCAAGACAAAAACTTCAACATCGTGGGCACTTGTAAGTATTTTTCAATCCTCGACATGCGATCATATTTTCATTGGATCGGCATCTAAGACGACCACAAGTGCAAGACCACCTTTTGGGGCAACCGGACTCTCTACCAGTGGAAGGTTATGTCTTTCGGGCTGGAAAACGCACCGGCTGTCTTTCAACGCGTTATACCGAACCCTGCGCGGGCTGGACAATTCAAGGTGCTATAATGATGACATCCTTATTTTCAGCCACATTGCAAAGGCCCACCTGCAGCACATCAAAGAGGTGCTGGAGCAACTGAAGGAACACAACCTCACGGCACACCCTAAGAAGTGACACCTTCTTCGCTGACAAGATCCCGTACCTCGGCCACCTCATCGTCCCCAACGGTGTGATGGTGCAGCAAGCAAAGGTGGACACGTTACTGGAGGTGCCACCTCTCGCCAACATCTCGCGGCTACGCGCCTTCCTTGGTTTATCCAACTACTACGTGGGTTCGTACGGAACTTCCTGAAGATAGTCAAGCCTCTCAACGACCTGCTAAAGAAGGCCATCACCGGACATTGGGGTGAATCTTAGTAGCAAGCGTTCGAGGTGCTCAAGAGCCACCTTCAGTGCACCCCGACTACATTAAGCCATTCATCCTTCACACAGATTGGAGTCGGCTTGGGCTACTAGCCTAGTAGGCGCCGTGCTATACCCAAAAAAACGACGAGTGCAAGGAACAAGTTCGCTTACGCCAGCCGGACCAATAACGCTGCTGAAGCCAATTATAGCAGCTACGAAGGGGAGCAACTTGTAGATGTCTGGGCCATTCGGTTCTTTCGGCCATTCCTCTTCGGTTACCAGCTTAAATTAATTACAGACCATCAGCCTCTTCAGTGGCTCTTTACTAGCAACAAGTTGACTGGCAAGCACACTCGCTGCGCCTTGCTGCTGCAAGAGTATCATTTCACCATCATGCACAAGCCTGGGATTATCAATACCGATGCAGACGGACTGAGTCGCAACCCCAACCCCGACACTGTGGACACCATCGGCGCGCGCTATGACGGCGACACTCCCCACCAGCACGCTATGTTGATCGTGTCAGCGAGCATACGCGCAGAAGCACGCAACCCCGTGCTCCGTGCCACTATACCTCTTGCATCCGAGGGAGACATCTGAACAGATGCCCCCTTCCTGCAGTTGGTGAAGACAGAAGCCCTACCTCTAAAGAATCGATCGCGCACAGCATCGGGCAAACTGCACTTGGGACAACGACCCTTTGGCGCGTCATAAACGACGATCAACGCAAGTAGGTGCCCCAGCCGCATCGACGGGCATCTATCATCGCCAACCTCTATCACCAGGTAGGCCACTTCGGTATGAAGCGCACTGCCATGGTGCGCAGCGACTACTGGTGGGACGGGCTCACGCGCAACGTCGCTTACGTACTTAGGCAATGTAATTCCTGTGATCGTATACGAGCAAGCTTCTCAAACCGCCACCCCCAGCTGCACCCTCTCTCCATTGTGGGTCTGCGTTGACCGCTGAAGCATGGACCTGGCAGGTGAGTTGCCCACCACACGCCGTGGCAACGTGTACGTTCTCGTCGCTATTGAACACTTCAGCAAGTGGGTTGAGCTTATCCCCCTGCCCGACAAGTCGGCCACAACAGTGATGCAAGTCTTCCTTGATCATATACTCAGCAGGTTCGGCGCCTGCACAGAACATCTCACCAACTAGGGCACCGAATTTCAGGGGGCATTTGACGTCCTTTTCAACCGCTCACTTATTAATCACCGTCGCACCAGCCGTGATCATCCACAAGCTGACGGGCTTGAAAAAAAAAAGGTGCAAACAGTCAAAAAGGCCCTTCAGCCTTATTGCGTCACCCATCCGCGGGAGGAATGGGATGAGTTCCTGCCTTGGCTTGCCCTCGGCTACCGTTGCACTCAGCAAGCAGCACTGCGCTCCTTCAACCCATACTTCCGGAAGGGAACCACTGCTCCCCTTCCGCGTCCGCCATGCTACCGAAGCAGTTGAAGACATCATCATCAAACCCACCCACGTGATGGAAGTGCTGACGGCCCGCGCCAACCTGCTCAGGACCGCGGTACCCTCTGCTCTGGCCAACCTCAAGGCCGCGCAGCGCAGGGACAAGCGCCGTTATGAAAACATACGCAGCGGCAGCTACGTGCCTCAAACTTGCAGGTTCCATCGGGGGGACCACGTTTACTGCAGGAAGCAAACCACCACCCTGGACCCAGCCAACTACAGCGTGTTTTGCAAGGTGGCTCAGGTGCGCGCTCCAAGCACCCTGTCGCTGCGTGACCCTCAGGCGCCCTCGTGACCGACCTCGTGGAGAATTGTTTTTCCTGTCATCTCCCGTATGTCGAAGGACTGGGAAAATCTCGCGCGCAGGTTTGTATCATGAGAAGAGCGGGGTGCGCCTCCATCGTTGAGCCGTTGCAAGAGTGTGACACCTACTGTGAATACTGGCACTTAGCATGCAGCCTCGGTGTCACACCTGCCATGGCATTTGGCCCGGATATTGCCACCACCTCCGCGGCACCACCATGGCATTGTCAACGGTGCCAAGCTCAACGCGAGGACGCCGATGACCAGGGGGTGGGGGGGTGGGTTGTTAAGTGATTACCACTTTCCATCAAGCTAAGGGGACTGCACAATTATTTTCCCTCCTCGCTGTCCCCCGCGCACGCTGCTACATTACAGCGTCGGTGTCCCCTGCTTGGCCTCCAGCAAGCTGCACGGTAACTTTACTCGTTTTTAACACTTGTACCCATTCGTGTACATACTTCCACTGCGAGACACACCCCGCAGTCGAGAACTCCTTGCACGACATGCATGACAAGTATCACAATGTTATGCGTTCGATAAATCTTTCATAAATGACACAATATGCAGTTTATACTTCGTAACCAAAATGGAGGCTAAACAGTTCATTGCGCAGCGTTGATTTTTACCTCTGTTTACCGTAGAGACACGTACATTACAGCTCAAAAATAGTTATCAATTGCTTTAAGGTGTAATTTTAAAGTGATATTACGAGCCGTGTAACCTGTGATATCCACGCAGTTCATTGACTTTGTTGGTCATTATAGCGAAGGTTAAAGGTTAAAATGCAAAATTATTTGCACATGTGAGTGTAGGTTGTAATGTACGTGTCTCTACGGTTATGTTTAAACGTGCACATACAATAAATGCAGTATGGCCTAGATAACAGAATGACATATATCACTATGGTCGAATCGATGGCGCCGCGGCGCGACAAGCGGTGCGATGGAGGGTGCGATAGAGGTGCGGCGAGTACCGAAAGTGGTTTATTTTTTCTCATTGACAGAAAAATGAAAAATTTCCTTTTATCTGCTGGAACAACCTTATAAGCTCTGTATCAACAGTTAATAATAACATCATTGGTAGTAGTAAAAGGGTGTCGGGCAATTATAAACGAGAAGCAAAGCCAACCTACCAGTAACATCGATGCATAGGTAGAGCCATTATTCAACACATCAACTCATTGGACAATGGACAGCCATATGGAAGCCGTTGCTACGCAGCATGCAACATGTCGCGTGTTGCGTGCTGCCTGCACACAGCATCTTTCTGCCGCCCGCCCACTCGCGACGCCGCAAAAGATTGCGCGCGTGCACTTGACGCACTGAATTGCGCTTTTCCATCGAGGCATTGGAGACGTCGCCCGCGGCGATGGCGGTGGCCACGGCGGCCATGGGGGCAGCGACTGGGGCGGCGGCGGCGGTGGCAGTGAGGGATTCTGTGCCTGCTTTGTTGCGGGGATCGCTGCCGGGGTCTGCGTCCACCAGGCGACGGGCGTCGCCGAAGCGGTCAGTTACGGCGCACACGCAGCGACGGCGCTCCGCCGCCGCAGTGCTGGCTGTTTCTGCACCGGCGGCTCAAACTGGGAGAGACGAGCTTTGTCAGGCGGAGGCTCTGTGGGGAGTCGACGCAGGAAGCGATCGCCTGTCACCATCTGAAGGTTGGTGCTTCATGGACATGCGGGCATTGCACATTTAAATAGCCTACTGTTTGGATGTGCCATGGGAAACTTTGGAAGCTGTGCAGTGAGCAAGTTACCGGAGCATGTAGTTGAAACTGAACCAGGCTGTTGGTGCCGGTATTGATGTCAAGTCTTGCCAGGAATTGCTCAGACACTTGATTCGCCATGCATGTAGTTCCGTCCGTTCTGCCGTTAAGGCAGAAAGGACGGAACTACATGTTAGGGTTATGTCAATAGAACAATACCCCGAGATCGATCTTGTTGTACTCCAAACCGTTGCAAACGACGAATCATAGTTGAGTTGTTCGGCAAGGTTCCTCGCCCCAGTTCCTTGGTATTACCATCAATCTGATAGCTGCTCAATAATTGAAAGAAACACGCAAGGGTGAAGGGGAGGGCATATTGCTCTGTCCTCCTGCAATGGTTTTTGTTCTGATTTGACTGCATGCTTACCGGTAGTAGTCGTCAAAACCAACCAGATGCGATTGTCAGCTACTGAGTGTTGCTTCTCTGTGTTTGTGCAGCAGAGAACTCGTTCGTCTTCCCAACTCCGTCAACTTCAGCAGCTGCCACCGCTGTGCTAGAGGCCGCGAACAGTGGGATTGGGGAGAACGCCTGCGCTCTGCCTCCGCGGCGGTCGCTTGAGGGGGCTCAGACCTACAGACAATGCGGTACTGCCTCACCCATGCAATGTGTTGTATCTGCTACCGCTGGCGGTGACGAGTCTTGTGAAAAGTTGGAATTACTGCTGCTGGCATTCCCTGTGTGTGCGTGCGTGTGCGCCAAGGATCTCCATTAGCCAATACGTGTTGAGCGGTGAAACCGGAATGAAAACATGCTGTTGGGCGAGTAGTTGCTTGACAACATGTGTTTATGTGCAGTTCATGGCGCTTGTCGCCGGGTTGTACCGCTGTTGTCGCCCGTTGCAGACGGTCTTCCGTTCGCGCTCGCATTGGAGCTTTGGGAGCATGGAGTTGAGGCAGAAGAAGCAGCAAGCACGGAAGCTCCTTTTTCCGCAACAATGGAGCTGATGCCTCCTGCTGCAGACTCCTGCTTCGAACTCCATTACGTCCTGCAGGTACTGCACAAATGCATGGCATACGGCAGTTTTTGGCAGCATTCAACACACATGTGCTGAAGCAATGCTGAACAAAACAAACTGTCGTGTAGTGAGCCAAATTCTTGTGAGTGCATCATGTTGGGTTCCCTTGGCAATGGGTAGCACTGTGATGCAGCCAAAAGCATGCATTGACAGCAGTGTAGTACTGAACGTCCTTTTGCTCTCAATTTTGAACAATCTAGTACATCACTTTGCGTGTTGACCTTGGCAAGTGTACTTTTGTTTCCAATGTGGTCGCTAGAGTGGTGTGTTCACAAAACTGCACGTCTCAGGGTGAGGGTACTGCATTGTTTCATCCGTCGCTATCAAGCCCAGACAGCGCGCACAACGCCTGCACGGCGCCCGCCATGCTGGAGGGCATCCGGCTGCGAGCAGGGGACAGCATTGTGTTCCCGCCCAACGTGGCACGCTCCACTGCACCGGCCTCAAGCACAGAAACCAACAACAAATGGTCGCTCGCAACCCTCGTGTTGATCCTCCCTTCAGACCTCGTCTTGCCTTCAGACCTGTGCGAGCCCCAGCCAAGCCACACGGACAAAAATGGTGATGATGGAGGGTATGTTGTGTCGGAAGGGCCCGCGCGCGAGTTGTATGGCGGTCTGTCACAGGAAGCGCTCTCGGCCGCCGCAGAGAAGGCTCAAGCGATATTCTCGGCGTGGACATGCGGCACGCCCGCGGGGGCGCTGTCAGCCGCAGAGGTCGAGGCCATCCTTGCCCCCGCGCTCGCATCTGCCAGCGCTGCAATGCACACGGACGCCAAGAGGTTGTCCGCAGACGGTGCAGGGCAACTAACACTGCAAGATGGCGAGGTGAGACTGGGGAGCGTGTGCGCGTGCGTGCATGCATATGTGTGTGTGTGTGTGTGCTGTGTGGGCGCCGTCGTTGCGACTGGGTTGTCCTATCATGTTCTAACTGCTGGCTTGCGTTGCCTGTTGCAGCCTCATGTTGTTAAGCGCGGGCTTCAGGAGTTGACATCGTTCCACCTTTCGGACGCAGCTACAAACCGCTTCGCTCTGGTCTTTGACCCTGTACAGGATCATCTCCCGTTCACTTTCGCAGTTGAGGTACGCATTCTTGCTAGCTAATGGGTGCTTGCACTGCTTGGTAATGGCTGTTCATGTTTACTGTAATTAGTGTCCTCGGTGTTCACTGCATCCGATGCGAACCACTGCTTGACAAAGTTTGTCAATATGGTTGTCCGCAGATTTTTGAGGGTGGCCATCGCACGCCGTTGCACACACATCCTGGCGCTCACGAGCTGTTCTTCATACTCAGGTATTGTCCCTTCGCACGAGTCCTCATCACACCTCTTGCTCATGCTGTACACTCGCATGCGGTCGTCCATCTCTGCATCTTCCATGAGTTCTCATGGACACCTTTGCTTTGCCTTGTTTTGATTGCAGTGGTGAGGGTGTTGCGGCGTGCGATGGGCACACGTTCAGCGTGGGCGCAGGAGATGCCATCGTGTTTCCACCCAAGTCGCTGCATGGACTGGACAATGTGTGCGCGCCCGACAACGCTGACACTACCAGCAGCAGTAAGGAGGATGACAGCCAGCGCGCACGCATATACACTTTGGAGTTGATGTTGCCCAACGACGAATTCTCCAGTTTCGTTCGTCGCGGCCGCCCAGCAGGTGACTGGCTTGGGAGAGCTCACTATCGTGGATTCGTTGAAGGACGCTCACGTGGTTACGTTGAGACGCTGATTGTCAACTGTCTGTGTCAGGTGCATTGGAAGCTGACGACTTGTGCACGCTAATCGCCGTTGGTTGCGGAGGAGGTGGAGGTTCCGAGGAGCAATAGCATACGCTATGCGGTCAGGTGTTACGTGTCAACAACTATATATGTATGTATATTATCTGTAGTTATGACGTGTAAGTAGTGTAGGTACCGGTTTGGCGGAGTGTACTGTGGATGTATATATGATGCTCCAGTTGATTGGTCACACATTGGAGTCACATCACACACGGTTGTCAATCGACTGTCTCGGTTTGTCAGCCTAGAGATGAATGCCTTGGTCAGCTTTGGCTCTAACCACAGTGACATGCCAGCTGCACATCCTACCTGTTGTGTCCGTACACTGTCATTTTCACCATGCAATCCCGTCATGCAGCAGAATTAGCACTGAGATTGGTGTACACTAGGCAATTGCTGACCTGTTGTTGCTGGTCTACATGACCTAGCATATTGATTAGCCTGCATTTGCTTCACAATGCCGTACACAATGAACATAATGGTTCTACGTAGTTCGCTCATAGGAGCATCTATACACTTAGTATTCAAATGGTCATAAACTTGAACTATTCTACGAGTAAATGTACCAGGAGATTCTGCTAGAAGTGACACGTTTTGGACAGCATGGATGGGTCTGCGAGGCTTTGTAGCTGAAGCAGGAGCTTCAACCCATCTGACACATAATGCAACACAAACACAGTCAGCAGCGGATGCTATCAACTGCATACATCCATGCACGGAAAGCAAAGGGCATTTTTAAAACCACAACTGTAGTACATGCGCATATGTACCTTCATCTTCAGAGGGCGAAACAGCATCACCTTCAGGTGAAAACATCTTCAACTGCAGGCTGACAATATCATCTTGAACAGGTGATATAGGCATCACGCTGATGGGTCCCATCTGCTGACGTCACAATGCTGTGACTTAGCAACTTTCTCACTTGCAAGTCACTGCTATGAACATGCTTTGCAAGAACCAATCAATACAACTCAAGTGGCGACCCAACCTACCCTTTCTTGTGTCGACCGCCTTGACGCGGAAGGAGTGTTGTACTCACTGTGATCGCTCATGCTTTTGGCATCTTCGTTTTCAGTGTCCTTTTCCTGCGGCAGCGGCTGTACGGGCTCCTCCTCGTACTCGCTTTGCGGCAAGAGCGCGGGGTTGGACAGAGGCGGTGAAGCAACCTGCATGTTGGATTATCACTGAGTAACACTTACTGAACATCAACACAACAAGACACCTCCACCCGTTGTTAAAGATAGCCCCAACTTCCATCAAATCGACCACTCACCTCCTCTTCTTCAACTATGGTGGGCATGGGCGACTCCCGTCCTTGTTGTGTTCGCGGGCTCCCGGGTCCCCACTCTTCTCCAGGACTTCCTGCAGGTCCTCTCTGCTGCTGCTGTCCTGGTACTGTCCCGGGACCTGTCCGGTCCCAGAACCCGACGTCCGCCTGCATCATCATGTCCTCCCAAAATCCGTCCTCCTGCGCTCCTTCCACCTCAAAGTCTCCTTCCACCTCATGCCGGGACCTGCCGGCGCCGGCCTGAAGCATAGAACACAGCTGCGCATTCTTCTCCGCCAGCTCGTCCTGCGCTACCAGCGCCGTCGAAAGCTCCCCAGCGAGATGGGCCACCTAAGTGAACAAACAATGATGCTGCTTTATAAGCAGCATCACATGGCCATACAAAGTAGCATGACATCTGCATTGTGTTCTTGATCGCTTTATCGCACACTCTCTGTTGTCTGGGATAGTTGTTGTGCACCCCTATTGTAGTCCATAGTCCATGGGTATATTGATGCGGACGTCACTGACTTTGCCCGTGCAATGTGCAATGCACACATACTGTGTGCGCATCATGCACATAGAGGTTTACATATGGAGTGGCCACATCCCCTGCGATAAACGCGTGACAAGGAAGCGCACCTCTTGTTGCAGCATCTTGTTGGCGTTTCGCAGCGCGAACACCGTGTCAGACTCCGCATGCGCTTTGTCATCGTTGTTGTTGGCAATAATCACAGTGTTTTTGCTATTATCCAAACTGTGTGCCCAAGTTTCGGAATGAGACGAGAATGCTATTGCATCACCTCTATCATATGAGACCTGTTGAGCCTGCAGCTGTGGACAAAGCGAACACGTACCGTTCTTCCTGCTTGCAAAGGAGCTCGCGCAGCTCTTCTGCGGTGTCCACCGCAGCCGACAGCTCGGTGGCAAGAGAGTCGCCCCTCTCTACTGCTTGTGCAAGCTGCCAAGCAACAGGCACACAGCTGAGGAAGACATGCATGGGATGCTGATGTAGCGTAGTGACATACATTACCCATATGGCACGTCTGTTGGGTGTGCACGTTGTTTGTATGGTACAACAGAATGCACCGCGTGTCGCAGTGAATTGTACTACAATGTTGTGTACGGGTGTTTCCGCTTCGTACGACCCGGTTCATTATGGCAACATGAGAGGCGCATGCCAATATGATGCATGTGAACATGTTACTTAGTACTGGTTTTATGCGCACGCTTACATGCTCGCGAACAAGATTGGATTGATAACAAAACGTATTGTCGTGGTGAAGTGTGCAAGAGTGCGTGCACGTTTGTCAGCAGGTCTGGTCTTTTCAAAAACGACATGAAGCCAACCTGCTCCTTCGTATTCGTCAGCTCTTCCTGCATGCCTGCTGCAGACATGTGCTCCGATTCGCTGCCGGCATCCGTCTGGCTGCCGCTGTCACTGCTGAACACACATCAGAACCTACTACTCACAATGTGCACACACGCGCGCACACCCACCCACACCTACATCCTCACCAACACCCGTACGCGCCCATATCATTCTCTCTTGCTCACCTATCAGGTCGCTTGCCCTTGGCACTGCCACTCACATCCGCCCCTGTCTCAACATTACCCGCAGTGACCGTCTTTCTCCTAAGCCTCGAGAGCTGCAATTCCATCTCCTGCATCTCCAAGCCGCCAAACACGCTTCGAGCCCCGGTGATATCTGCTCCTCCTCCCTGGTCGACCTGCGATATCCACTTCGGGGTCGCCCTCTTGAGCTCAAGTATCTCCGTCACCAGGCGCTCGTGCTCCGATATCAGCGCCTCCCGGTCCGATACCAGCGCCTGCATCTGGTCCGCCTGCTCCTGCGACAGCCGCTGCGACTCCATGATCTCACGCTCCAGCGATTTGAGCTCGGACGCGTGTGACTCCACAAGCACGCGCACCTGCAGAACAACAATGTCACGCACGAGCACACATGTCGACACATACACACGCGCGCTGTTTCTAGTTCAATGCGTTTGTGCCATCGAGTACCAACACGCATACAACAAACCACATCTTGAAGATGTAGTGTATGGTGAATTGATGAGACTAACTTGTTTGTTGGATCGGTGCAGTTCTTTCGCAAGATTGTGCTGCTTCTCCTCCAGCTTCGCGCAATTCAGCCGCAAGCCCTCCGCCTCAGTGCTCTGTTGGCAGAATGCATTCGAATTCAGAATGCATTGCACATGTGCTGCCTCCACCAATGAATGCCTGCACTGCCAGCTGACAAACACACAATGACTTGCCAGCTGTGCCATTTTCTCCATGAGTTCCCTCTCTCGTGCAGCCGCCTTCTCCTCGTTAGACTCCATCGTCTGGAGTAACAACAACAGCATCACGTCCATTACACCATGGAGAGAAGAGAACAAGCAAGCCAGCATGCGATCATCAAGAAGTGTACCTGCTTGTGGAGGTGCAGCAGGTTCTCCCAGTCCTTAATCCTGTCGCCCATCTCGTCGCGCTCATTCTCCAATCGCAACACCATAGCGCGCAAGGCTGCGGCACTCTCTGCCTGCAAGTCATCATGCAACGTCGAGTGACCGTTACCAACATTGCATCACAACCTGTAGCGACTGCCATTCACAACGTCTCAGCCATGCATCCCATCTGCAGCGCTATTGCTGACACAAGCACACATGCTGGTTGCATGCAACATGCATGCTGACAATTATGCACCCCAGTCAAAGCTACCTGCTGGGTGACGGCTTCATGTTTGGTTTCAAAGTCTCGCAATAGCCCAGTGCGTTCTTTCGTCCACGCTTCCCCTTGCGCGCACAACTCTTCAGCCAAAGCCTTGAGCTCTTCCTGCGCCCGTCGCGAGGCCGCGAGCTCCTTGCTGACAGCGGTCAGCTCCGACTGAGTACGGGTGAGCTGTGCCTGCAGGTCCGTGTTGACCGTGGTCAGGCTCGCCAGCTCCGCCGTGACCGCCGTCAGCTGTGACCGCAAGTCGGTTAGCGTGAGCTCCGTTTCTGACTGGATGCGGCTGCGCATGTCCAGCTCCTCCTTGACCTCGGTCAGGCGCTGCTGGCTCGTAGATAACTGAGACTCGGAGTCCTCCAGCAGTTGCTTCATTGTAGTCAACTGTGACTGAGACTCCGCCAACTGGGCTTCGCTGTCTGATTGAGACTGTATGCGCATTTTTATCTCCGTTTGCATCGCCATTACCTCCGACTGGCTCTCATCCAGTTGCAACTTGGCCTCCGCCTCTAATCGCATACTACCCTCAAGTTGCTGCTTAACGGTTGTCACCTCCACCTGAGACTTGGCCAATCGGGACTCCGCTTCAGACTGATTGCGTAGGCATGTTTCCAACTCCCCCCTAATCGCAGTCAGTGTCGATTGAGCTTCATCCAACCTGGCTTCTGCATGCGCATGCGCTTGCGTACGCTCCTGCAGCGCTGCCTTAACCTCGGCCACCTCAGACTTAGCTTCACTTAACTCATCCAGCGCATTGGATGTGGCCTTTGTGCTAGCTTGCAACTCCGACTGAGCTTCACTCAACTGAGACTTGAGAGCATCCAACTCTGCTGTCAATGCTGCATGCCGTGCGGACTGAGCCTGGGCGCTGGTCTCAATCTCAGCACTGACCGCGGTCAGCGTCTCCATTTCACCTTGAACGGCTGTTAGCTCCGACCGCGTCTTGGTCAGCTCAGACCTGAGCTCCTGAGCCTCTGTAGCCGCTTGATCCTTGATCGCAGTCAGCTCCTGGCGTGCTTTCTGCAAATGGCCCTTGACCGCCGCCACCTCCGACAGCGCATCAGCTAGCTGTGACCTGAGCTCCTGAGCTTCTGTGGCCGCTTGATCCTTGACCGCAGTCAGCTCCTGCCCTGCTTTCTCCGAATGGCCCTTGACCGCAGCCACCTCCGACAGTTCATCAGCCAGCTGTGACCTGAGCTCCTGAGCCTCTGTGGCCGCTTGATTCTTGACCGCGGTCAGCTCCTGGTGTGCTTCCTCCAACTGGCCCTTAACCGCAGCCACCGCCAACAGCGCATCAGCCAGCTGTGACCTGAGCCCTTGTGCATCGACTGCTGCTCGCTGCTGAATCGCGGTCAGCTCCAGGTTCGCATCAACCAACTGGCCCTTGACTGCAGTCAGTTCTACACTCGCCTCCGCCACCTGTGCCTTGAGCTGGTCTCTCTCATCCCTAACTGCGGTCAGTTCCATCTCATGATCAACATGTAAATTCTGGGACTGGGACTGAGATTGCGCCTCTGCCAGCTGCACGCGAGCAGTTTGCAATTCCAGTTCCATGTTCATAGTGACCAGTTTGCCTTTTGCGAGCTCCTCCTCGAGACTCGTCCTCTGTCGACTCATCTCGTCGATGCGGCTCTTCGCCTCGATGATGTCTTCGCTCTCGCGGTGGGTAGCTTGTTGATCGATAATCTCGGACTGCATGCGCTTGACCGCCGTTTGCAGGTCCGCCAGCTCTGATTGCGCGTGGCTTCGTTCTTGCACCCGATCGCGCTCAGAGCGCTCCAATTGAACAGTCAAAACCTTCATAGCATCCTGTAAGCCACATCATTGCCAGATCCTGTAAGCCACATAACTGACTGTGCTTGAGCAGGAAGCAATCACAGTTGGTGCTCACCCTCAGTTCCATCAGCTCAGTATGTTTGCGCGCAGCCACAGCCTTGTCGCGCTGCCAAGCGCGCTCTTTTTCCTGCCATATATACCTTATCAGACTCTCGTTGCTGATGCTTACGTGGACATGAACACTTGCTTGCAATCAAGATAACCATGGCAGAATATAACTAAAGCTGCGCACCTGCCACACCAGATTCTGAGCGATGAGGTCCCTCTCTTGCGCCTGCATACGGCTCTTCAGTTGCTCCGCCATAGCCTTGAGGAGGAGGGTGAGGGTGAGTTGCGCTGTTAGGCAACGTGTTATATAGACATGTAATCACGCATCGGCAGCACTGACTTGCTGTGCATTTTCAGCTGAGAGCGCTGTCTCCAGCTCCTGCAGACCACAACATCAATGTATCAATGTGCGCTCAAGTAACTGCTTGACATGCAGCTTCGGCACACACGCAAGTCTGCATGCATGATGTGGTGATGTTGTGTTCAGTGCCACACACCTGCTTCATGCTGTGGCCTCCCTTGGTCATCGCTGCAATCTGGTCTTCACATTCCTTGAAACAAGGGGTTTATTCAACTGGCAGCTCTATCCATGTGATATTGATGGGTCATTAGCATGGAGTGGGCAACACTCTCTCACCCGCTGGCGACGCAAATGTTCAGCATTGCGCGCCTCCGAAGCGCGCAGCACCTTGTCTGCTTGCGCAAGCGTGCTGGCATACGACTGCACGCCACACACAAAGGTAAACACCACCAGCATAACTTTACGCAGTTTCTATCTTTACACTATTTCTTCCGGTTTGTGTGCTGTGCTCATGGAGATACAACAAACAACAACGCCAACGTCTTCAAGGATGTATGGTTGCCTGCACATGTTCACGAGCAAAGCATGCAAGACCACACCTGCTCTTTGTAGCGCGAGTTGTTGAGCTTCTCTGTCAGTGTAGCAACAAGCTTCTCTGTGAGGTTGCCGCCGTCACCACTGCGAAAGGACTGTTGGAACTGCTGCTGTTGTTGATGTTGTTGTTGTTGGGCGGCAGCACGCCGCTTGCGCTCTTCTGCACGCAACACTCAATTGGACTGATGGGAAGAAGAACGCCATACTGGACGCAAGCAGTCACTATCACACATACCCAAGTCTTGAGCCGCCAGAGTCATGATAATGTTGGAATAGAAACTCTCCCTCTCGCTGCCGGCCCTTTCAAAGTCTATTGCAAAGTATTGCCACTCAATACACAAACAAGAACCCAACAGTCGTGTTAACTGTGTGTAATCATTGTCATGATGTATCCGCTGCTTCAAACCTGTGTGTGTCGCTGCTTGTGCTGTCGGTGACGCGGCAGTTGTGGTGTTGGTTGCGTCGTTGTTGGTGCTGCTGTACGTGCGTGCGAGAAAACGTCGCATGCGCTGGGCTGAATTCGGTGCCATGTTGCTGTTGTGGTTGCTGTCGCTATGCGTTTGGTCAGCACTGTTGTGTGGGAAGGTGGAGCTGGTGTTGATGTTGGTGGGGGTGTGGCTGTTGTTACTGTTGGTATGCGTGTGAGTGTGGGTGACATTGTGGTGCGCGTGGCTTTGTTTGCGCCGCGCTTGTTCTTGGAGGAGCGACTGGACAGCTGCAATGACGTATTCAACGATTGACAACAAACAATAACATCCCATCAGGCAAAACAAGCTCATGACTGTCAAGTACAACAGGAGGTGTTGATCGACTTCAACATGTTTGAGTTGTATGCATGTGTAATCACATACCATCGTTAAACTCACGGGCCACTCGGAGTTCTTCTGCAAAGATGTCCACCTGGCATTCAACACACTCGTGACAACACTGACAACAATGATATAATGATGACAAGGACGATCCAAATCAACATTCGTCTCATCAACAAGATTCGGCCAGGACACGTTGTTGATTGGGGCTGTCATACCTTGAACGCAAGTGGTGACTACTATGAACACGCTCGCCAAAGCATTGATGCCAGGGCTGTTAAACAGCAACTGCCATGTGGCATTGATTTGAGAGCAGCAATAGCAACAAGTGTTCAACGGTGGTATTGTGTGCATTGGGCCTGCCTGCTTGCGGAGTTACCTAGTTGGTAGCTTGTGTATCTAACTTACCAATTAACTAAACGTTTCCTGAATTAAGGCTGTTTGCTTTGAGTTGCTTGTGAGTAAAGACAGTACAAGTATGCTCGCTCACCCGCGGCATACTGTTGCGAGTGGACGGATGAAGGTTAATGAAGTCACAACAAGCATGACTCCTCAATGCTGTTTCATTGGCATAACAAAGGCCACGCTTGTAACTAAATAACACACACAATGCAAAGCAAAGCAGCTGACCTTGAGCTTCAGCAGCTTGGCCAGGCCGCTCCTGTCGCCGGTTGCATGGCCTACAGTCTTGCTGCCGAGATCCACCGCCTGCGCCACCTGCGCTGCATTATGGATCCTCTCCGCACCCTCCCCACCCTGCCACGTGGCGCTCCCCCATGGCCTCACCATCGCCGCCGCCGCCGCCGCCGCCAAGCAACAAACATTGGAGTCTATTGCTTGGAACCCTAATCTTGATTCTATTTTGGGAGTGCATAATGAACTACAATCGTGCCTCGGACACAGCTTGTAGCTAACCCGTGTCTGAGATACGGTGTCGTCCTTGGAACGGCGGCGGCGGCGGCGGCGGCGGTGGTGGGAGGCATGGCGTCGCCGTCGTCGTTCGACGGCTACGCTGCGTCTCTGGAGTCCATCAGGCAGGCGGCGGAGCGTATCAGGCCGCATGTCAAGCTTACGCCCGTGCTGACCAGCGAGTCGCTCGACCGCCTGGCCAGCGGCGGCGATGGTGGCGAGGGTGTGCAACTGTTCTTCAAATGCGAGACGTTTCAGAAAACGTGAGCCTTGTGCAAAGGACACATGCATGTGACTTTGAACGAGCTTTGTGACTGTTTGCATGTCGAAGGCAGTGTAATCACTGCATACATGGAACATATCGAGTGTTTTGAGCCTGCAACAAACATTGATGCCCTTACTTCGTTAGTAAAAACAGGTCAGTTGTCTTGCATGTCGCATGCATGCACACATGCACTTGCAGTATGTCTAATTCCAATTACAGTTATCTTGTGTCCTTTTCGTTCTTCCTGGTAGATTGGTATCCGTTTACTCAAGCTATGGTTGATTCTCACTTGGGTTGTGCGCAGCGGTTCGTTCAAGTTCCGCGGCGCCTGCAATGCTGTCATGAGTCTGAGCGACGAGGACGCAGCGCGTGGAGTCGTCACGCACAGCAGGTATGACATTTATGTGTGGCGTTCTGCTTTGTACATGCGCGTGCAGGTTTGTAAGCGCGTACATGCATGCGTGCGCGCGTGTGTCTGTATGCATGTGTGCGTGCGTACTTATGCACGTGTGTATGTGCCGTGTCTGTGTCTGCGTGAGCATGCATGTTTGCATGTGCGCGTGCGTGTGCATGCGTGTTTGCACTTTGCCAAGAGATCATATATTGTACAACTGGGTCCTGCGCTTTGAGTTGTGTAAGTTGGAACTCTTGCAACTCTCTCTGCAAACCAACCTCTCCTTCCCCGCCTCGCCAGCGGGAACCACGGCCAGGCGGTTGCGCTGGCGGCGCGCGTGAGGGGCATACCGGCCTGGGTGGTGGTGCCATCCAACACGCCGCGAGTCAAGCAGGTACATGTAGCACATCAGGACTTGCGTGGCGTGACCATAATAATCAGTTGCCGCTGACAGTAGGTGAAGTGAAAACTACCAAACCTCCATGGCTGTAGAGTAAAGTGTACACGCGTGCACGGGCTTGTACTTATATGCCTCTACACGCGTACAGCACCGTTGTACTGTTGTACTCGTCTGTCAACACGAGTACAACCACACAACAGTGTAGATGCATGCACATATACACGCTATCCTCCACAGGATGCGATATTGGGCTACGGTGCTCAGCTTGTCCACTGCGCCCCGACTCTGCGTGCGCGCGAGACGTCGGCGGATTTGATCCGTCGCGACCGCGGCGCCGCGCTGGTGCCGCCGTACAACCACCGCGACGTCATCGCGGGACAGGGGACCATCGCGACGGAGATGAGGGAGCAGGTCGGGGATATGGACGCGGTCGTGGTGCCCATCAGCGGTGAGGGAGGGTGGCAAGTCATGGTGTTGTATAGGGTTGTCAGTTATGGTTGTTGTGGTCAACAGTTGTGCAAGTACCTGCACGCACATGCGCATGTGCGTGCAGGTACTATGAACCGTGTTGACTTGCAGCACGTATGTTTCTACCTACACGTGCATGCTTGTGTCATTACGACGGTTGCATGTATCTGTATACCTGTGTACACGCATGTGTGCATGCGCGTATGCAAGGTTTTTGCCTAGATGCTTCCATCTTTGGGCAGGTGGCGGCATGATCAGCGGTATAGCGTTGGCTGCCAAGGGACTGAACCCAAGGATTAAGGTCAGACCTGTTGCTACTGCATCTTTGCCTAGTGTCCTATTCAACAGCTGATCTGCCCTGAGCCAAGATGTGACAACCAACAACATTGCATGTGCAAGTGTGTGTGGAGTTGGCAAGCCGTTCTTTACAGGGGCTGCTCAGGTGGTAGCAGCCGAGCCGTATGGAGCAGACGACGCGGCGCGATCCAAACGGGCCGGGGAGCTGGTATCCATGGCAAACCCGAAAACCATCTGCGACGGGTTACGCGGCAACCTGGGCGACCTCACCTGGTAGGGGAGTGGTGGGTATATCTATTATGGTTGATGTTGATGTAAATGTGCTCATGGCGTTGTTGTTATGACAGGCCTGTTGTGAGGGACGTTGTGGATGCGGTCATGACTGTGACCGATGATCAAGTTGTGAGTGCCATGAGTTTAATATACGAAAGGCTGAAGGTGGTTGTTGAGCCCAGCGGTGCAGCGGGACTAGCGGTTGTGTTGTCTGATGAGTTCAAGGAGTTCCGGCTGCGGCAACATGTAAGAGAATGTTGTGGGAAAGCTGTCACTTCATCACGATCGGCTCGATTGCATCATGTTGACCCTGACATCATGTGCTGCTTGTCAGGTGAGGAAGGTTGGTGTCATACTGTGTGGAGGGAATGTGGACTTGCAGGAGTTGTGGGTGGCGATGCGTGCAAGGATATAGACCACATCAGTTGACACCGCACGCATCAGACTTGGTCCTGCAGCTGAAGGTCACAGCATTCCAACGTGTGATGTTGCACACTAGCGAGCCTTACAATATTGTCTAACTCGGACGGTGCTCTTGCGATGTAGAGGTGCAATGCGTACTTGGCATGACTTATTGGTCCTGCTAGATGTTCTGGTACTTCAGGGAGTTCATTTGAGATAATCGACCATGTAATGCGCATAACATACAATCTACACCAGCACACTGCATGTGGCAACCAGAGATGAGCACTGCTGTAGGAGGTGATGTGTGCGCCTCACACAGTTTACGCATCTGGGTTTAAGTCGAGCCTACACAGTGACAGCAGGAGGAGGGGGAGGCGGAGGACAGAGAGCAGGCAGAGCGGGGGAAGAAGAAGTGGGGAAGGAGGAGGGGGAGGGACAGACGGAGAGGGAGAGAAGGAGACTGAGGGAGAGGGGGAGAGAGGGCGGGAGAGGGTGTGTGCTGCATGGTGCCTTCTGCTGTTACGCTGTTCCTGGACTAACGTGGTTGACGCTGCTGCTCGTGTGTTGCACAGGTAATTAACCAACAAAACGCATGTATGCATGCCTAACGGGGAGGTCTAACGTAGGGTAGTGTGGTAGGTAAACAGGCAGGCAGTAAATATAGCCCGGTGGTGGTGTATGTGACTCTGTTTGCATGCTGGTTGGTATGCTATGCTGTTTGACGTCATGCATGTCGCCAATTTTTTTCGCGCATATCCTGTACACAACACGCCTGTGTTGACCCTCACCCATTCAAGCGGTGAGGAGCAAGTTTTTCCTACAGCCACAAACAGCCACAACTATTGCTGTAACCTGTGCTAGATGCATGTGGCATCGCTGCATACCTGTTGCTGTGTGCACAGTGCAGTCATGATGGATTATTGCCGAGCACAAAGCAACTGAAACCTTAGCAGGTGAAAGCAGCAGAGCCATGTGAGCCACCGCAAGCACCATAGGGTTGGCCTTTAAGCACTGCCAGCACAACAGCAACGACACCAAGCATAGGGTATGAGTCATATCTGCAAGAATGCAAGCATGCAGTCCGTGCTCACAGCAGCCAGCAGTCACAGGCACACACAAGCTAGCAAGCAAGCATGGTCTGGTAGCCGAGGTAGGAAGGGTCACACTGTGTCAAGGCGCTGTACTGCCGCTATGATGGCACCAAGCTTGGTGCTTGTGTCTCCCGCGCAGTACATTGAGTGCTGTACACACCGCAATACAGCACAGCAGACTTGTTTTGACCTAGGCTTTCTCAAATGCCTAAAATCCCAGATTGCAAGTATACAATGACATTGCGGCACAGTGAATGCTTTCAATGAACCTTTGAGATTAGGTCTAGAGGTGTATGTGAAGGTGATGTTGCTCTACACTGAGGCACTGGCGCTCCAGTACTTCAGTGCAAGCAACTATGATGACATGATATGATAACTTGTGCAGCCAGTGGGTTGACACGAGCAAAAGTATTGCAAGGGAGGAACGCATAACGACCACAGTTTACTACACAGAACGGGGCACCTAGCAAAGAGTTGAGCACACTGCCAGCCACAGCTACAAGTGTTTCAGTCTATTGCTATAAAAAAGAACAGCAAGACATTGCTTGAAGAGGACAGGTTAGTCACAATTCAGGCGATGGGAAGTACAGGCAATGGAAAGTCCGGAACGAGTTCCAGGCGGACGGTCTCACACGGCACCTACTGGATGGCAATGTCAGCGCAGTTCCAGAACTGCTCGGCAACGTAGTTGCTGTCGCATATGTTGAGGTTGGGCACGATTGAACCAGGAGACGTATCCATGGCCAGCCAGGACTGCTGGTTGCAACTGCAAGCACAAGGCATGTCTTCAGTTGCAGCCACGGCGTTAATGCTGCACATGTGCTGGTATATATGATTGAGTACATGCAGACCAGAATGTCCCTGTTGACGACAAGTACATTATGCGTGCAACATCAGTTGTGCTGAGCGCTCTGTTCAAACAGCTTATTGTGAGTGCAAGCAGCATGACGGACATAAACAGAATCGTACCTGTTGCCAGCAATGTAGTGCCACTGCAGCACAGCGCGCTGTGCGGTTACACCATCAGGAAGGTTGTACTGCATATAGTAAGTTGCCTGAGAAGCCGGGGGTGCGGCTGGCAGAAACCACAGAGTGCCCTTGCCATCAGCTCTGTTCAGCACGTGCTGGTCGAGGCAAGCCTGACAGAAGCAAAGCAACAGTTGCTTCACATGGAGTGCTGTGTAGAGTATTGCACACAGCTACTGGCATTTGGAAATGCTTGGTGACTCGTTATGTGGCACACGACTACTGCAATCCCAGCAACCACATCAACATATGCCAGCCAACCACCTGTACCAATCACCTGAGTGGCGTCGTTCTGGAGGCTGGGATCAGACAGGGGGCAAAGGTAAAACTCAAACGCGCCCATGTGGTGGGACGTGATCTTGATATGGATGTCCACGACGTCTCCTGCATTGAAG
The DNA here is from genome assembly GCA_009103225.1 of Chlorokybus atmophyticus. NCBI lineage: Eukaryota > Viridiplantae > Streptophyta > Chlorokybophyceae > Chlorokybales > Chlorokybaceae > Chlorokybus > Chlorokybus atmophyticus. Next base: position 1,606,834 of record RHPI01001037.1, on the reverse strand, counting down.
GTTGCTACGATGATGCCCAGCGCATATTGACCATCCGGACTCTGCGAAGCATGTGGCAACATAGGTCAGCCAAGTTGAGTGAAGCGTGTGCAGCGTGGAGGAATAGTCCTTTTGTGCTCTAGCTGTCACGTGTGCGCGTACATGCCAAACTCACTTACCATGTGCTCCTGTGGCCCACTGTATGGGTCACCACACAAGCCATGTTGGTCCGCAGCACCCACCACCCCAACTCCTCCCGCTGCACGGACACGCTGTCAGTGGCACTGTAGCACCCGGTGACACATGGTCACATCGTGCATGCAGCATTGAACAGAGAGGCTGCGCACTAGCAACCCTACAGCAGAGTTGATGCCGGCTGTAAAGCACTTGGTGACGGTTGTACCAAGCGTATTCAAGCTGGGCACTTACCGTTGTTACAGAAGCAACAGTAGTTTGGAGGCACCTGTTGGCCAGCCAATGGTCAGAACTGCAACCATAAACTCTGGCAAGTCATGCATGGTTGTGTCACGTACTCTTGCGACAGTGACTTGCTGACTAGTGACCAGTCTTCACAACTACAGCAAGTGCTGGCACTAGTGCATGCAAACCTGACTCGAGCAAGGCAACTAGCAAGAGAGCAATCACCTGCGGCCAGCCGAGGAAGCTCATGCAGCCACGTGTGGCAGGATAAGCCATGTAGCCATGCGCACTCGCCACCTCAACGTTTGCCGCCAGTGTTGCCAAGAGCGCTGCCAACACCAAGAGAGACGCGCCCTTCATCTTGCTGGCTGCACAGTGCCAGCACATAGTCAACAAGCATTGAAGCATGAGCCAAAACCAGAACACAGTCGCACTGGACAAACGCACTGCTTGGCCACTGCGCAGTGCCTACATTGCAGCTGAATTGCCACAGCTGAGTCCACCACCAGCATGCACACACAGACAGCATGCACAGCTGTACACAATACGCACTGACGCAAGCGCCTCACCCGTGTAGAACCAGTTCTCGGACATAAGCACTGAACAGTATGCACTGCACTAACCAGTGGCACTGTCTTATATACCTTTGCTGCCAGCGGTTCAGTCAAGCTGTGATGCGTGACACCTACATTCAGACATGCACGACTTTTCCTATTTCGCCGTGTTAACCCTACGCAAAAGAACACTAACTTTTATCATGCACATGCATGCAGTGCTTGTCTCCAGCAGCGGCAGGACATGCTTATCTCGTCGTTGTGATGCGTGACTGGTGCCAGGCATGGCATTTTGATGATGCGATTGGTGCTGCCGGCGGCGGCGGCGGCGGTGAATGACATCCTCAGACAGGGGACAGGCAGGGTGGAGAGCGGTAACAAAGAAGGGAGCAGTGCAAAGTTGGGAGTCGGCTAAGTTGTGTTTCATGTTCCTATGAAGCTAGGACCTACCTGTACGTCCAAACCTGCGAAAGCGTTGATGCATGACAATAGAGCGAAATTGCATGGCTCCATGCACGATCGTCTGCAATAGGCATCTGTGCTCGCAACCAACAGCACTGCCTGATGCATCCATGGATGCCTTTTCAAGCTATGCCTGCAAGGAAAACAGAGTGTTTGCATTGCAAATGCGAATGTAAAAATAGCAAATTGTACTTGTGTTCACGCTATGTGTTTAAAAAAGAACAAACCAAAATACAATAATCAAAGAAAAAAAACACACTACATAGGCACTACATATGGCACATCTGGCGCAATAAATATAGTCATGACACGTAGATTGTTTGTATTGTGCCTTGTATAGTGACGCGTACTTACTGTACATTAATAGATAAGACATTATTCATGGCTTGTAATAATATTCATTATTCATAGCGATAGCAATAGCATAAGAGCACATGTTGTCGAATCATTCAACAACATGTATTCTTATGCTTCACGGTATGCAATGATTGTATACCGTGAGGATATAATATATATATGAACGAAATGATTACGGTGCATATTGTGTTTACGGTACGTCGGGCCAAGTCATGTATGTTATATATACTTTGTAAGTTATGTATATATACACCATTCATAAGTTATGAACTGTCTCCAATTAAAATTATACATCAATGCTTATATCTTGATACGAACGGGCTATAAGCGCTATAGTACCTTAAGGCAAAATTTCGCTCATTACCCCTTAATGCATATGCGTAATAGCACATGTAAGTGTCATTAAAAATAAGCGTTGTTAAGATCAACCAATCTCATGGCAAATTATGAAAGGTGGATATTGTTTACCTTATCTTTCTTATAAGGCAAGCAATCTTGTTCCCATAAAAGTTGAGTTCGCTTGATTTTTATGTTAAGTCATGCATAAAAGACACTACCTTTATATTATCTATGCAATTGTCTATGCAGTTTTATATGAGAGTAGTCTATCCATACTTATTTAATAGTTTACATAGTAAACATGTTTATGCAATAACGCAATTTTACAAAATGCAAGTTGCATGATATTCGACTTTAAAAATTATAACTCAAAATTATGACTACAACATTACAATACATAATCTTAAATGTATTGTGACTTCAACCTTTTGCAAACTAGCACGCTTAGCAAGCGTAGTAACTATTTGCAAGCGTAGTGAATATTCAGATTTTTGCACACACGCAAATGTTTAATGTTTATGAATGTGTGGTCGCGCCACGTTTCCGGTGTGCGAATCACCATTTAAATAAATATAAAATTAAGCCCCAGGGCCTCATAGCCTGATTCCAGATTGAGTTGAGGTGTTCCGTGTGTTATATGAGTTTTGTAATTGACATTGTTAATGGTGTTATGTACGTACGTATTCGCTTTGAGTTGATTATGTCCTTGTGCTTGTCTTTTGTGCATGTTGGGGGTTTTCATTGCTATACCCTATGTCAGTATATGTTTATATGCAAGTAAACAAATTTTGCAAGAAACAAAAAATGATTATTTAGTCATAACCATATGACACATGTCTTTTACAAGTCTATCATCTGCTTGAAATGCTGTATCATGTTTCGTGGGTTGTTTAACCTACGGTTTCAAATGAAGATAAAGATCAAAAATTAGAGACTCGTTTTAAAATGTTAGTAAGGGTTTGCCTCACCCATAGCACGCAATGAGTTATGTCATGTTGCGTTACACATAAATGGTTTATATACATTGTGTATATACATGTACGAATCACAAGTAGTAGGAAAATAAAACGCTTGCTTGTATGATACAAGCGAACAACCATTGAATACTTAATCTTGTGTATGTATACTATGGTTGTGAATGCTTAGTTTTGGTGCACGTTACTGGTTTTTTCGCTCATAAACAAGCTTAAGGTCATCACGTGACCCACATATATCACATAAGAGCTGCGCTAGGCACGCTCAAAGAATGTTTGTGAAAGATGCAAGCTCACACAAGCTCACACAAGCTCAAGCAAATTCCAGAACCCAAACAGCACACACACAGCCCATGACATACATGTTTAACTTGTATCTCATAAGCGCAGAAACATATATTATCAATATCCATCAGCGATTTTTGCAGTTGTACTGGCTTAGCACATTTGGTAAGTGTGTTATGCTGCTTAATCACAAAACACAACAAATGAAAGGTCATACAAATTGCATTGTGTATATGATGATGAGCATTGTAACTCACAGTAACGGTGTAAAACTAGGTCAAAAGATGTGTAGGGTATAAAAATGCAACAACAACAAGTAGACCAGATCAAAGCAGCAGGCCAACACAAAAGTCACGGCTAGCAATTACGTAACAGCCAGGGCTAGGGGCTGGGCTATGTGCCATGTAAAGTTGACATGGTGCAAAGAGGCTCGTGTCTCCCAAGTATACCTTGGGAGAGAGCAGTGTAGGCGCATGTGTGTGCAAGTATACCAGCAGCAAGCGAGCAAGCATAGCTATGTGGCGGAGGTGATGACAACATCTAATATAAGCAGACATCTCACATGTTGAACTTACACAATGACACATGCACAGCATTGCATATTTTCTACACAGCCAAAATAGTGAAGAAAGGCGTTTATCACAAATGGGCCAGAAATGGCAATGCTCACATAAGTTTAATGCTACTATCTAAGTTGCCATGTGTTGCACCACATCATCAGTCTAATTCATCACGTTATCAAAATGAATTCGACAATGCATGTACAACAGGCGACACTACATGAATATGAATTGATATGTAGCCTTGCCTACTAACAATGATTGAGACTAGGCAAGTTGCGGACACACTCAGCCCACATGATGTGAATACTAATACTCCACCCGACAAGCCACAGCCACAGCCACAGCGAAACGTAGTGAAACACAAGATTGGCCAAACTGCGGTCCTTGACAAGCCGTGTCGCACAATTACTGTTCACACCTTTGCTGCTGTCGGCACTGCGGGCACTAAGCGGCCAGCAAACCATGCACTCCAAGCATGCCTCAAGTGCGCTGCTATGGCTGAACTATCCTATGTAGATGTCGTTTCACTACGCATCAGCTTTAAGCATGTTGCCACCTAACAATACCTGGGAAAAACCAGCAATTAGCACTGCCACAGCATCTTTCAAGTCAATTATGGACTGCTGTTGGAAAAGAGCGTACCTTCTCTCCAGCTTTAAATGCAGGCATGCCCAGATATGGGCAACTTGCACACCTGAACGCGTCTCCCAAATTGCACTGCGTCCACCATGCACATCAGTGATCGCCGTAAAGGGCGCAACCACACAGCTGGCTATAAGGCAGTGGCATAGCTCACTTACATTGCCACAGGCCGATGGTTTTGCAGCAGGTGCTGCAACCTCTGGTTGCTCTTCACCTATAGAAAGCATCACCTTCCCTTCTGCCTTTCCGCACGTGCAGTTCTTGCAGGCTTTCCTTGTTGGAACACTAGCACACCCAGTATCTGCAGCCACTGCAATGGTCAGCACACAAACAACGGGTATTGTTTTGTGACAACCAGACTGCAAAGCACAAGATGCATGGGGTGCTAAGTGCGAACACAGGCTGACCTTTGCGCTGAAGCTTCATGGGCTTGATATCGTCAGCAGTCAGCAACTCATCATCATCAACCATCTCATCCATATCTTCCATAGTGTCCATCCGCAAAGCGGCTGCTCGCCACTTATCTTTGCTGCCTGTTCGCTCCACAGGAAATACGCGTACAGCCGGCTCACTTGCACTCTTCAGGATTCCTACATAACGACAATCACCGCAAGGTCAGGGAGTTGCGCAATACTACCAAGCAGTGTGCATTTCTTGAAGGTCATCTGGCAACCGCATTCCTTGTGGACACAGATGCTGACATCAATTTACCGAATGCTGGCGCTTTGCTCTTTAACGAAAAGACCGTGCCTTGTTGCCATGACGGTTTGTGTGAGGAGATCTGCCACAACACAGCGACAGAGAAGCACCTAGTGAGCTTCACCAATGTGGGGTGTACTTGACAGCCTTTCAATGCTGCTTCGCACGTGCAGACAGCTTGTTAAGCACATACTCAGCGATGCCAATGCAGGTTGTGGCTAGTATACACACTCACCGCCACAGGCCGCATTGAGGACGAGGGTGCATCTGCTCCCTGCCTGTGCGTCTTTGCGTATACTGGGGCAACTCCGCAAGCAAGCGACGACACGACAGTCTTGCCAGCGGCAAATCCGGCAAAGATAAGGACGCGTCGTAGCTTATCCTCTGTCCTGATATTCCCACTCACTTCTCCATTGGCCTATCATCACAAGGTTGTAGGTTTTGACAGCAAGCATAGCAACAACCAGCAATGGCATTGATGTTGTGCACACCATATGCTCATTGGAAGCATCTCTCCTCGCTACAGGTTCCTGTATCCACAACTTGCCGCCCGGGACTAGGACGCGTGCATACTCCAGCAGTAGGGTTTCTGCATGTAGCCCGGGGGTGTCCGCAACCGACACCACGGCATCTTGCGAAGCGGGTGCGACAGAGAGTGTGCCTCCAGCTGCACAAGAGAACGCTATCATGTGCAGAACGACTACCAAACCCCAAGAGATATATACTTACGCGCACACGCACGACAGAGAGTGTGCCTCCAGCTGCACAAGAGAACGCTATCATGTGCAGAACGACTACCCCAAGAGATATGTAGTTACGCGCACACGCAAACGCAAGCTTTGCTATGAAAGCTGCCACAATTAGCACCGGTAACATAAGGAGAACTTTCCGGCAAGATGGTCACATACACTGGTACAATGCCAGCGCACAAAGTCAAGGGACCGTTGGGATCTCAAGCAGAGGCGGACGAACCCTACACTACACTTTGCACCGAGCAATACACGACAACTTGCAACAAGAGGTTTTCAAGTAAGTTTCTGATCTGAACGGCAAACTACCTCAAACCCTCTATTGCATGCGGGATAGGTTCAGCGGCCGAGGCGAAATACAGCAAAGTGAACACGCAATAAAAAGGAGAAACAGCAACAAGCAGTACCAAGGCAAGCACACGTGCATCCAGCAAGCTGCCAAGATCCCAGCACGAGACACACACTTACGCAAAAAACTTGATTGTGTCACGACGGTAACTGTGTCGGCTGACTCCTCCACGAAATCCCGCTGGAGCTGCGCCACCTTCCCCAGCTCAATCCCCTGGGTGCTGGTGACAACGAGCAGATTCTTCATCCTGCTGCTACCTGCGTTATCTTCGCCACCCCAGAGCAAACGAAGCCAGAACCCAGCTTCTAAACCTCAAACAACCTTAAAATCCAACGCCGCCCAGCCTACACTGGCAACCTCAACACCTCTTTGCCACTCTTGCCGTCTAAGCCGTCTAGCTCTCTTCTTCCGTCAACTTTCGCACTCTCCGTCAATACAAGCACCCGCCACACTCTATGCTATCAGCCACTCAGCTCCCGCACGAAAACGCCAACAACAGCGCACCCCAGCGCCTGAGCAATCACCACAACTACCTCCCGCATGCGGCGGCGGCAGCGGCGGCGGATGGCAACACCCAGAATGCTCTCCTGCCGCGCATGTACCACCTGAGCATTGTGTACTTTCGTACTTGCGCGCGTATTGAGCATCATTAACAATCAACCGTGACGCCACTCTGCTGCAGGCAGGCAGATGCGACTTTAACGTGTTAACGCTTGCCGCCTGCTCATATTAACGTTGAAGAACCCGTGAACTCTGAGGGGGTTAGCTCACGTTGCCGGGTTAGGCATTAGGGTGTGCGTTACTTGCGGTGAACGTTGTCAGGGTGACAACACCCAACGCTCTCCAGTGTGACACTGGCAGTGTCGACATTCAAATCTGCCGTACTGATACGCTCGCTCCGCGGCCTCCGCACAAGCTGTGCTGTATTACGCACTGCTTGTGCCTACGCGCACAGCGACGCCTTGTGTGCGGCGACGCTGTGCTTGCTGGCACAAGCAGTGCTGCCGCACAAGTGGCGGCGCTGTGGTCGAGGCAGCGCCACACACACACAGGTGGGGAAGAGTGATGAATGTGTTTGTGTGATGGACATGACTCCCCAAGTGACTTCATGACCACTTGACGACCACCGTGAAGGCCGTTTTTGGCCCGGTCATGTGGGGAGATAAAATTTTCAAGCTGGCAATAGCTGACTCTGCTGCTTGCGAGGCACTCACAAACCCTAAAAACGCCGCTGGATCTGGATAACGCGGTGGCGGCGGCGGCGGTGGTGGACGTGGTGGAGACGGAGGCGGTGTCCTGGTTCGGCGGCCGATAGGCTGCTCGGTGTCCAGCTGTGTCTCGCTGACGGCTGGTTGCTTGCTCCGCCGCTGGAGCTCATGCTGTCAGCCAGCAGGTCTGCAGCTTGACAACAAGCCTACACATACACACAGTGCAGCTGAGCGCTGCCTACTTATGACATGCATTGAACTTATTCCCTTATTGCATGGCATTTTCTGACAGTTTGCCGTACAATTGAGTATAATTCACCACCGAAGCTTCATTCAGTCGTCGGCCGAATGCCGCGCTCTGGTCGACGGTGTGTGTGTTAATAGTGCTTTACGAGCTGTGTCACTGACAAGTGGCATTTTCTTCCTTAATCGATTGCGTCTTGGATGAATGGAGCTGTTCAGTTAGTACACAAGACGCTGCATTGCAAGCGCGTTTCTTGTGGTCAAGTCGCATTAGACGCGCATCCGCATACTCTGCACCCCGAAAGAGAGTTTCTATATGCGTAGATTACTATGCATTCTGAGCAATGCAAATTGCATGCCATGCCTCTGTAGGCGGTGCACACTTCTTGTACGACATGCATTTGATGGTGACATGTTGTGTTCTGGTGTTGCATTGCACAGTCTGAAGGGTCAGTCCTCGTTCTTACTTGCGACATCGCAGCTGATTGCTGAAAGTCTCCGCAAGCACGCGACTATGGCCAAAAAGGCGAAGGCTGCCAAGTCAGCTGCTGCCTCGGCACAAAAGCCGCAGGCGACAGAGCAGGAGCAACCAATCACTGAAGAAAAGGCTACTGAAGCGACAGCTGCGCCAATTGCTGATGCACCAGTAGCAGCTGCTGCCCCAAGCGAGGATGCTAAGCCTCAGGCTGAAGAGCAGGCCTCAGCGACGGAGGAGGCTGCGCAGCCACCTGCAGACGAATCCACCACTGAGACCGCCAGTTCTGAGGCGCAGCCGTCCGCTGATGGAACCGTGGTGGCAGCACAGCCGCCAGCTGATGCACCTCCAGAGTTTGATGGTAGTGTTGCACTCCAATGTGTAGGATACTGAACATGTTAAGAATTGTCCCTGGTTCCAAGCAGTTTCACTGCCATCGCAGCTAAAGAAGAACAGTTGTGGTCAGGCCAGCATGAACATGTCTGGCTTCAATGTGCATGCTTGTGAACCTTATGCCTTGCCTTGTTGCAGAGGAGCTGCATCCGATCAAGGTGTTTACCCCTGCAAAGCAGGAAATGGAGCTGCAGGTACTTTCGGTATACTGTCGCATGCACGTGGTGTTCAGTAATGTACCTTGATGACATGCATGCATGGTCTACCACGACATTGGTCGTCAAGAACTGAGCGTTGGCTTTGTCGGCCAGGTCCATCCTGCAGACACAGTTATGGATCTACGGCAGTTCCTAGCGGATGCTCTGGATACGTGCTTTTATACTAGCTATGATCTTGCATTACTCACGCCAGATGGTAACAAGATACCTCTCATCAACGAGTATGTTGAGCTTGGCGAAGTGGCTAATATTGCCGCTGGTGGCTATGCGCTTCAGATGAGTGATGGTAAGCCGTGTGCCTATCAAAGGCAGCAATGGCCAAACAACAGTCAAATGTTTGGCATGTCATGTTGAAGGCATGCTGTCAGATGTGCTGCTTGCTCAGCATTGTTATTGGTTCCTATCCTCCTAACAATGGTATTCACCCATGAACCGGTAGTTGTTCCATATTATAATATAATATAAATCGGTGGTGTTGTTTTGCAGGTATCTACGATGAAAGGTCTTCACGCAACCACTTGAGGCGGTTAAGGGACCTTCTGTATATGGACAATGTGCATGTGTCTGTTTCGACACAGATCACAACTGCTGAACCTGCTGAGGAGCCCAAGGCAGCAGATGCCAAAGACGAACCGAAGAAGAAGGCAGTGCCACCCATTCCAGAGCTTGACGATCTCAGCTTCTTATCTGAAAGCACCAGCTTGCTCCCTGCAATTGCACCAGCTCTACCTCCAAGCGTTGATGTCTGCATCCAGAGCATCGCTTACTCATGGTGGAACCCAGTGCCCTCGTACCGGCGCCTTGCTGGAGATCTGCTGTATCTTGATGCTGTGACAGTGGAGGGTGATACCGTGTGCATTACTGCGCACACGCGTGGCTACTTTGTCAATGGTTCAACGAAGAGCGTTTTCGATCCGGCTCCAGCAGAAAACTCCTGCCAGTCCTCTACACTCGTTGGACTCTTGCGCGCAGCAAGCCCCGGCTTCAGTGCCAATTTTGCCAAACTCTTGGAGCACAAAGCAGCTGGGCATCCTTTTGAGAGCATCGCAGTTCCACTGCCACCCAAGCAGTGGTTGGAGCGCTTCCCGCCGCCACCGCACAGGCCTGATGAGTCGCGTGCAGAAGATAGCTTGATCGCACCGCATGGCGCTGATGTTTCTGGCATAGCGCGGGACTGGAACGAGGAGTATCAGAGTATACGGGAACTCCCTAAGGAAACACTGCAGGTAGTTGTGGGCTTGGTCATGCCAACTGTTATATTCCGTTATACTACGGTCTCGGTCGATCTTCACAACATGTGTGGCTTGCTCATTGATCCATTGTGTCAACCTCTACACAGGATCGGATTGTGCGGGATCGGGCCTTATACAAGGTGCATTGCGATTTCATTGAAGCTGCGGAGAAAGGAGCCAAGGCAGTCATTGATAGATGCCTGCCTCCTGTCAATGCTGCAGGTAGTTACATGAGCAACATTTTTGTTGTCATGTAGAGTTGTGTTGCCCAAGGAAGCATGTTTTTGCAAGTCTCTCAAACATGTACAAAAGGATATTTCATATTCGAAAGTTGGAATAAAGTTGGCCTTGACACTAATGCGTGTTGGTGCACTGCAACAGACCCAGAGCGATTTCACATGTACGTGTACAACGGCATCTTCTTTAGCTTTGCTGTCGACAGCAGCATGCCGCCACCTCCTCCTCCTCCTCCACATGAAGCAACATGCGCGCTCTGTGCTGCAAAGCAAGCTGAGGCGATTGCCGCAGGACTTGATCCTCCCAAGACAGAGGTTGAGCCACAGAGCACACTGGTTGCCGTTGTTCAGGTAAGGGCTCACACTGTCCGCTGTAAACTGCATGAACAGGTTCTTACATAGTTGTTAGCGGCCAGTTGGTTAAACCAAAGCATGCCGGTTGCAGGGGGCTCTGGAAGGTGAACAGGCAACATACGCATCAGCCAATAATGACTTGAGGGGTGTTCGTTTGCTCAATAAGGTGGACAGCGCTGGACTCTGCACTTTGGCTCAAGCGATTGTCGATTATCGTGGCTTCAGGGTCATCGCGCAGAGCATCATACCCGGCATTCTGTATGGTGACAAAACAGCAGCCCTGCAGTATGGCTCAGTTGACAATGGCAAGCACATTGCGTGGAATGAAAAATTCCACGAGAAGGTGTTGAGTGCCACTAAAGCCCTGCACATCGCTGAGCACACGGTACTGGATGGGGAGGCCAAAGAGGTGAAGCTTGCTGCTCCGTTGGAGTGCAAAGGCATCATTGGAAGCGACGAGCGGTACTATGTACTGGACTTGTTCCGCATGACACCGAGGGACCTCAACTTTGAAGGGGAAGCGCACAGGTACTCCACGCTGCGGCCTGAGCTGGTGGAGAGTTACTGCCAGAAGAAGCTGCAAGGCTCAGAGTTCACAGCCGTAGAGTCCGCTGAGGCATCAGATGCAAAGAAGACCGCAGCAGGGACGGATGAATCTGCTGCTGAAGGGGCTCCGGCTGAGCAGCAGATGGTTCTCCTCAACCCCAATGCGCTGTCTGAGTGCAAACTTGGAGGCCCTCCGGAGGCAATTGCAGCTGATGAGGTCCTTGTGCGCGAGGCGTCCGCCCATCTGAAGGACACCGTGCTGCCCAAGTTTGTGGCTGACCTCCACTCCACCGACGTCTCGCCACTCGACGGGCTGATGCTCAGCGATGCCATGCACAACACTGGCATCAACATGCGCTACCTTGGCCACATTGCCAAGCAAACTGCAGATTTACCACACATTCATGACCTGTGTGTCACGGAGATGGTTGTGCGCACAGCGAAGCATGAATTAAACTCCGTGCTTCGCTCAGCAGAGGATAGCGTGCTCAATGCCGCCATCAGTCACTTCTTGAACTGCCTATTCGGCCTTGCACCCACTGCCCCAACTTCTCCTATGGCGACCTCGCCAACAGCTCCCGCTGAAGAGGTTCTGTCACCCTCAACCAAGAGCAAGAAGAAGAAGAAGAAGGCAGCCGCTGCTTCCAGTGCGGAGGCGACAGAGGAGAGCATGAAAGAAGCACCACCAGCAACAGAAGTCCAGCACTCGCACACAGAGCTTGCGCCAGTCAATCCCTTGTCGGGACCCGCGTTCGAGCTGACTGCCAGCAGCCTGTGGCAGTCAATCACGGATGGCGTACAGAAGCGCTACCAGTTCGAGCTTGCAGAAGATGCAAGGAGCCGATTACCCAAGACAGCCGCATTGCGCTCACTTTGCCTTGCGGTGAGTAGTGTGCCAGATATGGGCACATGCTGCTGCCCATAACTGGCAGCTGCATATTGCAGCTACCAGTTCTAGGCAGCTGCCTGTGCAATCACGATGACACAGAGGTCGTATCAATTACATGTGCTGATGATGGTTGTGTTGCAGGTTGGCATTACAGTAGCCGCTCGACCATACTCATTTGATGCGGAGAAGCCCTTCTCTCCCGATGATATACGTAACCTGGCCCCCATTACCAAGCACACTGCGCCGGGTTCTGTTGATGCGCATGAGTTGCTGGAGACGGGCAAAGCCAAGCTGGCACAGGGCGGCCTTCAGGATGCGTATGAGTTGTTCTCGGAAGCGTTCAGTATCTTGCAGCAGGTCTGCGGGCCTTTGCACAAGGAGGTCGCCACCTGCTGCCGCTACCTTGCCATGGTGCATTACCAGGCAGGCAACTGGGATGAGGCCATTCAGTTTCAGCAGAAAGAGCTGCTCATCAATGAACGCATTCTGGGTCTTGATCATCCAGAAACAGCACACAGGTATGTGCCTTCATCCTGGCGCATGGTGTCATTAGTTGTGGTTTGTGTTAGGCCGTGCGCAGTGCTATGCATCAAGACAAGCATGTCGCTGATGCTATGCATGTCGCAGCTATGGCAACATGGCGCTTTTCTACCACGGCATAAGCAAGTCCAAGCTGGCGCTGCTGCACATGCGACGAGCTGTGCAAGTCCTCACCCTGATATGTCAAGCTGAGCATCCGGACTGCGCATCCACATTCATCAATGTGGCAATGATGTACCAGGAAGTCGGCAACCTGAACGTCGCCCTGCGCTACTTGCAAGAGGCCCTCAAGCGCAATGAACGCCTCCTCGGCAAGGATCACATCCAGACCGCTGTCTGCTACCACGCCCTTGCTGTGGCTTTCAATGCCATGGGCGCCTTTAAGCTGTCCTTGCAGGTTGGTGCCTTCTACTTGTCATGTCAAGTTGTATGAGCACTGCGCTGGGCTCTTGCTCACTTGCATGCTTTGTGCCTTGCAGCACGAGCGAAGCTGCCACTCCATTCTCAAGGCCAAGCTGGGCGAAGAGGATCCACGCACTCGGGACTCGCTGTACCTCCTGAAGCAGTTTGCCATGAAAGACCTGCAGGTTGGCTTTTGTTCTTCGCTGCACATGTTTGTTCATAGTGTATCGCATTTGCTGAATGCTGTGATTGTGGCAGGCAACGTTCAAGAAGAACCAAGCGCTCCTGGCAGCTGCAAGCAAGAGCGGACAGCTGCCCACACAGGCACAGGCGGCAGCTGCTTTGCGCAACCTGGGCATTCCAGGTACCGTACATGTCTGCATGCGCTTCAGCAATGTAATGAGACCTCATGGTGTGCGCTCGCAAATGACATGTTGTTCCCCGCAGGTGGTCTGGTTGGTTTGCGTGGGGCTCAGGCCGCGGGCATGGCGCAAGGTGGGCGTCGCAAGCTGGATGACAGGAAGGCTTCGAGCGCGCGCCGCAAAGGCGAGTCTGCGAGCGGGGCCTCGTCGAGCAACACGCCGAGCACGAGTGGCTCGCAGGACCTGTCATCTGTGGAGGACCTCCTGCAGTTTATCAACGGCAACATGTCGGCAGCGGCGGGCAAGCTCGAGCCTGTGCTTCCCCCAAACAACAACAAGGAGCCGTCCGCTGTCGACCCAACTTCACCCGTCGAGGTCTCGCCGAAGCTCGCCAATGGCAGCGGTAGCGACCACGAGTCCAACGGCGCCCCGCAAGGCCTCGGCATGTCGCTGGCCTCACCGAAGAAGAAGGCAAAACCGAAGAAGAAGGCCGCAAGCAAGCCCGTCAGCCCCTAAGCAGCTCCTATACAGTAGCTCCTAAGCTTAGCTTCGCTACGGATAAACCGCACGAGCACGCTTCGCCCCCACCATTCATTTTTGATTTGCGCACTTCCCCGGAATGCACCCCACTGGCAGTTTTGTTTCATGTTCATGACGCCTTTGCCATGATTGTCTGGGTAAATACAGCTACATCTTTCTATCTATGCAGGCCTGACGCAGCTCTCTCTCATAAGCATTTAGTACGGCTTATTCTGGTGGCTTTCTATCTAGGCAGGCCCAACACATTTGTGCATGTGCGCTTTGACACGCAGCCAGCTGCGTCACACTGGGAGTGCTTGCCATTCAAGACGAGTTGCATACGAGTCAATCAGCTGCCCGCTGACTTCCTCGCATGCTCTGACAAGTCTGTGGATGTGCGCGTCTGTGTTTGTGTTGTGACTTGTGTCTGTTCTGTTTCAAGCAGCCTGTTGGTCCCATGGTGCTCTGTGCATCCGCGCACCTGTCCTTGCTGTATATAGTAGCTCAGTCACTTTTTAGCAAGCAACGAGCAGTGTCCTAAGTACAATGCGGTGTGCCTCAGCTGCCAAGCCTGGCTGCTGATTGCTCACTGTAGTAACGTCACATACGCTAGTGCCAACTTTCTTCCTTGCGGCCGACCTCGCCGCCGCCGCCCAGGAGGCGGCGGTTCAACGCAGCACGTTGCGGCCGTCTTCGTCGTTGTGCACGCGGACGTGGTGGTCGTGCAGCCATGGCGGAGGCGGCGGCGGCAGTGGAGGAGAGGCGGGTGAGGCCGGTGTACGAGGCCATTGACGCGGGCAACAACAAGTTGGCGCTGAAGCTCATGGCCCAGCATGATCGCAAGCACGGCGACGCCTCCGGCCTCATCAGGGTAATACACCCTGGTCACTCTGTAACTCTGTGTTACACGTCTGCGGTTTTTGTCAGCCATCTCCCTTTCGCGTTGTACTGCGACTAAGCCATGCATGCCAATGCATGGCGAGGCGGGTTTACTTGCTTACTTGGCTTCATCTTCCCAGCAGACAAGTCGTCAGGCTTACAGCTGTTTGTTCAATTTGCTGCCCTGTTGTCTTGGTGTTGGAACCAGAGTGAGCGTTGGTGTCATGATTGTCTAGCTCCCTGATGTTAGTTCGCCTTGGCATGTGTTGTTTATGATTATTGGTACCTATAAGCAAGAAGTCATCCCAGCTAGGCTTGCTGCCACATGTGCAAGAAGCTCCAGGGTGTATTGTTAACAGCTTGCTCGTGCAGTCTGCACTGCATGATCGCAAATCGTGAATAATTGCAGCATCAACACATTGGCTGTGTACTTAGCGAGGATTGGCCAATCTCAATCTGTGAACACGCATGCCATTGCTAATAGAGGCATTCCTGGTGTCAAGTCTATCAGTTATAGAATTGATTGCTTGCGCTCAATCGACAACTCGCACAATTCAGGATACTGCATGTCTTCAGTGGACGCAAAGATCAAGTTGTTGTAATTCTTGCAGGCGCTTCGGGCGCTGGTGTTGGAGAGATCAGGCAAGCCAGAAGAGGCCTTTGCGCTGTGCGAGGAGGTGCGCGGGCTGAACCCCTCAAACGAGCACATCCTGAACACTCTGCTACTGGTCTACAAAGCCACTGGCCACTGTACGCAAACTGCACGCACGCAGGCACATATATGTGTAGGCGTGCACATGCAAGGGGGCCTGCGCGCATGCACCCATGCATGCATGCATGTTATCATGCACACGCGTGCGCGTGCGTGCATGCATACATGCATGTACCCATTTATGTGCTATCATAAGCAAACTTGAGTCTGTGTATGTTTCCTCGTTATGGCCGTATGTGCATTATCGGCGAACCTGCCATCTTGAGTTGTAGAACAAAGTAGCTGCAACAGATGGAATGTGTGGTATGCAGTGCAGCAAGCGACAGACTGCATGGAGCAGGTGTCAAAGGTGAACCCGGGTGACGCGGACCTGATATCGAGATTGTTCCAAGCGTATCTGCGACAGTATCGGTTTCGCGACATGCAGCTGGCTGCGCTGAAACTCTACCGCATCAAACCAGACGAGCAGCACCTCATGTGGGCCGTGACGTCTGCGTTTCTTGAGGCAAGCAGCTGCAACTGTGGTGTGCTCGAGCCTGTGCGTGTGCCTGTGAGTGCGCGGGGGTAGGGTTGGTCGATCTCCTTGGGTGGGAACAAGAGCGTAAGAGGTGGTGCTTGTTAACATGGTGGCCAAGCATGTTGGCTTTGGGACTAAGAACTGTGTGATTTGATGCAAGTCCCATTGTATACATAGCAGCACAAGAGTGGTAGCACATCTTGAACGTGTGATGTCTTGGTAGGCAGGGTCAGCGGGAGACGTGCGCCCGTTGCAGCTGGCTGAGACAATGGTGAGGAAGCACCGGCAGAAGCAGGAACTGCAGCTAACACAGTGTAATGCACCCTTTTCTTTGAGGTGTGATGCGGGAGGGGCTTACCAGCGCACTACGTCGGCATTCTGGTTGAGTCAATGTGTTAGTAACGCACTTCACTCCACACAGCCCTGCTTGTCTATCTGGACATCCTGAAGGCTTCCGGCAAGCTGAAGGAAGCGTTGAGCACGGTGGAGCAGCTCGGGTCGCTGTTTAGCATCCAAGTTGATCGGCTTCGCGTCCAAGTGAGACAATCGCAACATACAACTACTGAGTTGCCTGCAACCTTTGAAGAAAGCGTATGATAAGAAGCACCTTGTGTCATGCAGACCTCGTTGCAAGTCCAGTTGGGTAAGCAGGCTGAAGCTGCCGCAACATATGCCAAACTTCTTGACATCAAGTGAGTGAGTCTGGTCAAGCATTGATTTGAAAGTCAGCAGCTGTGCATTCTGCGATGGTAGTGCCAAATGCCTTGCAGCCTGGATGACTGGTCGGCATACACGGGCTACTTTGACTCGACCCTTCCAAGCATCACAGCGCGCATGGCAGGGGTGTCAATAAACTCCAACTCCAACTCAGATAATAATCATGTCAGCCCTTCGACGGACACAGTCAACGGCGACGGGGTGAGAGCTCTCTGCCTGAAGATTAACTGCCTTGCAGACAGCAGGCGCTCAGCTTGTGTCATGCACGCAAGCTGGCACTCACTTTCCTGACTGCTATTTGCTACTATGTGACACTCTCTGCTCAGGGGACTGATGCCTGGACGGCCGCGTCGGAGTTGGTTGACAAGCTGCAGCGGCGCGCGGATGGCGGCAACGAGATACAGCGCGGGCCCTTCCTGGCGCGGATGGAGCTGTGCCAACGGAGGATTGAGTGTGAGGGCGCGGGGCAACAGGAGCTTGTGGACGCGATTGTCGTGTATTTCAGAAGGTATGTGTGTGTGTAGAGCAGCGCAAATACAACCGCGTGCATGTATTAGGTCAGCATCTTAATCTCTCTCACATGCACGCACGCACACACGCACACGCTCGCACGCACATGCACACGCATGTCATGTCCACATGAGAAGGAGTGATGTGTTATTGCATCGCTATGCAGGCATGTTTTGTGTAGCTGACATCACAATCATGATGTTGAATTGTGGTGACGGAAAAGTTCTGAACTACATATGTGACACAGGTTTGGGCATCTGGTAAGTTTTGGCAAAGACAGCGAAAGAGCCGTGGCGACTGTCACTGACACCGCCAGCAAAGACCAACTTCTCAAGGTCTTGCACGAACTCGCAGGTATGTTGAGTTGGCCACATAAGACAGTCACAATCACAACTGATCACAGCAGTCGTGCACCTGATCCAAAACTTGAACAATACGTATAGGCAGCGCTGATGGCGACAATGAGTTGAACGTCAAGGCCCTTCGGCGGGTAATATCCGTGTGCGAGGTGGAGAGGCAAATGGGTCTGTATCGCTCCGGCGCAGTATCGGCGTTCGGCCTTCTATCGCTCTATACCCGCACGCTCGAACTCTCGGCTGACCTGGATGAACGAGAGTGCGGCCACGGGGACCATCTCATCACCATTGCCGCCACCAGCATGGTACAGAAAGTGTGTGTTGATGTGTGTCACTGGCGGTGGTGTATCGCCATGGTGATGACGACGGTGACTATCGCATTCATGATTGTGGTCACCGTTGCCACTGTACTAATCATGATGAGTATTCAATACTCTACTTTCACGACCACCACAACGACAAGAACAACAACAACAACAACAACAACATTATCCTCAACGACTACTGGGACCCAGGTGGACCTGCTCATAAGGCATCAGGAGCCCAAGTACTTGTTGGCCGCGGTTTGGTTGCTGCAGCTGGGCCTCGCCCGCAGCAGATACAACTACGTCCTCAGGCTGGCGTTGCTCAGCCTCCACGAACACCTTGCCGCGGCTGGTCCCGCACTCGCAACGTGGGAACCCCTTGAGATCAAACACATACAACTTGACACCCTCTCCCATCACATACTGCCCGGTAATCTTGTTAGAGAGACTCATCTTCTTCTCTTATGTTCAGCTTTATTGCATGCTGTGAAGGTGTCTGAAGGTGACTCTTACTTTGTGCTCTTGCGTGTCTATGTGGGTGTGCGTGGGTGTTCAGTGCTGCAAGCGGGTGCGAGTTGGGGCAATCTTCAAGATTTGCATAAGGGCATCATGAAGTTCCACTCCGATCACCGGCGCGAGGCCGCCGACCTGGTGATGACGGCCTTCCGGCATGGCTCCTTCAACAAAGTGAAAGAGTTTGTGGACTTCAAGAGCTTGCTTGAGAGATCGCACCAGCGCGCTGTGGCTGTAGTGGAGTCCACACTCCTTAAGCTACAGGTGTATTTGGTGTTGCCTTGACGCATGATTATGATATACTTGTACGTTGCAGCACACGTGAATTGAGTCATATGAGTTTACAACTGCTGCAACTGAAGTTGACATGTCATTGTGTGGTATTTACGAGACAACATTCACTCCATTGCAGGAAAGGTGTCATAGTTTGCAAGAGGCGCAAGCTTTGTTGGCCGAGGCAGATTTTGGAAGGGAGGCGGAAGCGTTGTGTCATCAACAACAGCTCGAGTTCACGGAAGATGTTACCACTCGCGCGGCGTGGCATCCTTACCCAGATGCGAGCCTGTTAACATCCACAGCCGGCAATGTGTGTTCAGGTATGCACATCAGTTGAAAAGCGTATCACACAGCAGAGGTAGTAATTGCATATGCGGTATAAGTATAAGAGCAGATGTGTGGGTAAGTACCCACTCAATATGCAAGTTGCATATCATGAGTACCAACCAAACACCAATGTGCAGAGGAGGCGTGGCAGAGCCGAGCCACACAAGCGTTGCGATGCCGCAGCCTTTTGCCCCGCATGTTGTGGTTGATCACGAGCATAACCGCGGCGGTGGATGATGATAAAGGCAAGAGCAGCAAGCTGGAGACGCTATCAGAGCTGCTTCAGACACTGCAGCAATGGTTGAGGCGGGATGCAGCGCTTGATGCTGCGGCGGCTGTTAATGCTGTGAGCGAGGTATATGACCGATGTTATCATAAGCGGACACATGTGCCTGGATGCAGTTCGTTACCACAAACGCTCGTGTTCACAGTATACCTGTCCGTGTTTGCATGCATTCATACATGGGTACATAGGGCTTGTTCACACATGCAATGCGTACACACACGGGTGGATGATCATGGGTACATATGCACTCTTGCTGAATTATACAGATCAGTGCGTGCTGGTGCATCTTTTCAACAGGCACAGGCATGCAGTTGCCTGCTCATGTGGAGTATGGCATGTGTTAAGTTGCCTAGGCAGATATGATGACAATTATTTACCCTCTGGCAGGATCAGGAGCAGGCGTCTGAGCCTTCAGTGACTGCGGGAGTGTTAGCAGCGGGAGTTAGTTTGTTCAAGAGTGTTTTAGAGCCCAGTGTCCCTGAGAATGCAACAACCGCTGCACGAGCCCTGCGATTGGTAGACGCTGCCTTTGCGCAACAAACGAAGCTGCTATGCGGATTGTTGGGTGAAGCAACACAACAAGGTGGGTGTGTTGGTGCAAACCCGCACGTGTGCGTGTGTGATTGCGCACGTATACATGCACTTATGTGTGTGTGCACGTAATATTGCGTGTTCAATCACCAACGAGCTGCTCAACTGTCTTGTTGTACTTTATCATACTATATCGATATACATGTTTGCCAGGGTCATTGCCTGACCTTTATGTATCACCGCGGTGCGGGGAGGTGATGGCACGGTTAACTCGGCACGCACACGAAGACACCGCCTGGCTGCTGCTCTGCGCGCAGGCCTGGAGCAGGGCCTTGCAGCCAAGCCTGAAAGGGAAGAAAAAAAAGAAAGGAAGCACATCTCAATCAGAGCCCAACCAAACAGGTAGTTGATACATGGCATCATCATCATTACCAGTTAAAGTCTCATCAGCGGTCTCTAGGCACATTGTGTTACTGTTGTGGTGTTGAAACTCAACCTTGCCATGGATAACTAATCTTCTCTGTGACTTTGTGTTCAGGGCCAAGTCTGCAGGCTGCTTTGCATGAGATGCTGAAGGCAGTGTCGTCCAGTTTGGATCAGTTGGCAGGGAGGCTGCAAGCGCATCTTTCCATCAGCACAGACAAGTGGTTGAAAAAGTTCACAGCAACACTCAACCAGCTGGACGACAGTCTTCTCGCTTCCATCAGAAGTCTACAAGACAACATTGTCGGCACGCGAAGTGGGAGAAACCACATCGAGGGCCTGGATGTGGTTGGCGTGTTCTCCCCTGTTGCTGTTAGCCAGAGGAGTGTGTTGGACCGGGCGCGCGATGTTGTGTTGAGCAGGAATGCAGCGCTGTTAGCCTTGACTCGGACAGGCTGATTGTTTGGTATAGATTGCCATTTTGCATGTGTGGTCCATTGCAGAGTTGTCAAGCTTGGAGCAGTTGAAAATGGAGTGGGTGTCATACTGGCCCTTTTCCAGCACTCGTACCCATCAGCGCGGTCCTCTCAAGTGTACACAAAGGACTTTGCAGGTGTTATGGAAGCACCAAGATTGTGTATGCGAGTGTACATTCAGTCGTACTGCCTGCAAATGTTACGCGCTGTGCGTTTATATACCTGCCTATGCCATAATCAAGCTGTCCGCTTGTAATAAAACAAAGCTGTTGGTACATTTCGCCTGGCATGAGTGATGACTGACAACTTGAGTTCAAACGCGGCAGAAGCATGCCTATCGCAGCAAGCACGCGAGATTTGAGATAAGGTAACTTCAACTTGCAGCCAATACACATTGACTCTACTCACCATGTGGAATGTACATGACCTAATAGTTCTTGCATGCAGCGAGTAACGCGGCCATTAGGTGCGCCTACGTATCTGACAAGGGGAGCCTATGAAGTAACAACCAGTACTCTTCAGCTTGCTGCCTATGCACAGTAGTTGTAGAACCAGCTTGCATGCCGCATGCGTGCTTCTTCTTTGAGCCTCCAACTTGAAATGCTTAGCAACAACGTTGTAGAGTGCACATGGCTCAGTCTCGTGCAACAATACATGTGCAATACTCACCGCATAACCGTCCGTTTCCCTATGATATGGCTGCATTGTGTAATTGTGCGATTGTGCCTGGTTGTGCAATAGTGGACTACAGGTGAAAGTGTGCGTTTAAACGGTTATATACATGGCTTTAGCCCGGTGGTGGACTGCCACTGACTGCTTGCATGCGTGGTATGCGTCACAACATGCATGACTGATGCTTGTGACACTATGCATGCAAACCTACGAGCATACCATCTTTTGTATACACTAAGCTGAGTACACGTCAACACCAATGCAGCATAATGCACCTCATCATCATCCTCGTCCTCGTCCTCGTCCTCGTTACCCACTTGCATGGCCTCCTATGGCTGACGATCCTGCTGGCATGCGCAGCCTTCACGAGCTTGGAGCAACAAGCAGCTCTTTGTCAACAACGCCTGTTATAGTAGCATATTTTTGACTCCAGTAGCTTTATCACAAGACTTGCGAAGGATGCACCAACAACTCAAGCCTAGTTAGCTTTGCCATGTGAAAACTAAGAACTTCTGCGTCTACATAGCAGCGAATCAAGACCAGAGTACACGCTACAGCAGCATATTTTCAATACACACTTGCATACACCCTGTGCACTGCTGCAGACAAACCCACACAAGCAAGAACGTGCAAATGCAGCCCACACAAACCCACATCTTGAACCAGGTCACCATGATGGCTGAGGCAGCATTGAAGCCAACAGCAAGCTGTCGTGTGGGAAAGGCTTCAAGCAGCCTGTCATTGCTAACGTCAGCCAGCAGCATGACATTACTAATGTCCGCATGTAAAGTTGTGTTGCTGACACGGTGTGTTGCTGACACGGTGTCGCACACATTGTCACAGGTCCGTCTAGAATCATGCCACCAAGCTGAAGGCAAGATAATGTTGGGGAGGTCGACTGGGGAAGGATGGCTACAACGCCAGCAGAATTGCCTGGCGCCGTTGCTGTTGATGTACGCTGCCGCATGCTCGCTCCCCAAAACACTGGCATTGAGAACGGCATGTTGACTAAGTTGGAAGCACAGCTGTCACACCTGTGGTTGCGAAAAAAGACGCAAAGCAACTGTAAGCTTACCACTGTCAAGCAAAGTGTGACATGAAACGCACACGGACATGCGCGTGCGCACATGCAAGCGTCCGTCATTCTTGAAAGAATACTCACGCTACCACTGTTGTGTCGACATTGTGTATGCAAAAGGGGTCTTACTAGGGCCCTTGCTCTTGTAGCAGTCCTCCGCAGTGAGGGCGGACGTGCAGGGGATAAGCAGCATGTTTGACAGCGCCGGCAGCAGTAAAGTAGACAAAGTCCGAGGCATGGCTGGACACACGGCAACTGTGAACACTACATCTGCATGCAGCACGACATGGCAGGAAATTTGGCCATTGTGTTTCTTGCATCGCAACCCAACTCACAAGCTGCTGCACACACAAAGGTGCATGTGGAAATGACCGACAGGAGCAGAGCGACTTGACAACTCTCTATGCCACAAGACACATACCAATACGCATTCAGCAGGAAAGCTGCGTGCAGAGTGCAATGGTCTGCACGGTGCATGCGTCTGCGGACAGCAACGCATCCCAGCCAGACGGTAGGCAAGGTACGTTCAGTAAAGCATGTGTACGTACCTGCGGAATACAGGGCTCTTTCATGTCCAGCCACCACAGGAGCAAGCAGAAGCGAGCACAGAGGCCATGCATGCTGCAAAGCAGCCAGCGTTGCTGCCACTTGTCGATGCTGCAGCGGCAGCCTACGCCAGCAGCCAGCAGCTGTCAACCCGCAATGTGCGCTTGCACTTTCAGCTACCAATAGCACTTGCGCCTTTTGAACCACTACGACAACTTGACGCTGATACTTTCTCTAATGTTGGCTGACATCACTGTTGTTGTCTGACCGCGCCTGACTGTGCCTCTGTAAGCTCCTGTTGCCAGCGCATAAATTCAGGAAACCTTTTGTGCCAGGAGGTTGCAGGGTAGGTGAGGGCTGTTGAGGCTGCCATGGGAACCGCATGCTGCCGACGGAACAACAAACGGTCGAGCACGTTGTCTGCACATTCAAGTGCCAGGCGCCATGTCAATACTGGCCACGTGCTTCTGTCCAGCTCCGTAAACTCAGTACCTAGCCGCTTGCAGCGTGTTGTTATGCGCTTACTTGACATTCGCACAACCACTCCTGGATTGTACAGGAAGATCTGCATGGCAAGGGGCCTGTTGCCCAGCCTGCAAGACTCAAAGGTGTCTAGAAACGTCTGAAGCCTGTTGCGCACGCTTGCATCGTTGTGGCATACTAACTCCGGGCATTGTTTCAGAGACATGACCATTTGTGCATGATCAACTGCAAAAAACGTCCGCCAGGCAGCGAATCTTTCAGCCACAACCTCCGGTGTGCGAGTGAGCATGTGAGGAGCTCTACTGAGCACAATGCGAAGGTCCTGGTCACTGATGCTTAAAAGCGACCGGAGCCTCTTGACATTGTTTGCAAGAGTCTCAGGATGGCCCTTAATAAGTGCATGCTGTGCCACTGCTGTCGTTTTCACACCAGGAATCAGCTTTTGCATCTGCCATGTGACTAGTTTAACCACAAGCACCCTCAAGCAAAGTTTGCTTAAGACAGTTGATACAACGTACCTCATGAATACGTCGCTCCAGCTCTTTGGGATGGCGGAAAAGCGACTTGGTCTTGCCTTGCGTGACAAGCGACGCCACTTGTTGCGAGGAAAGCGATAACCCCTCCCAGAACCGGCGCACAGCTTGCTGCTCAGCTTCTGACCAAGAGGGCAATGGAGGCCTGCCCCGTGTGTTTCGTGCTGGCAACTGGCAAACAGACATTGTTGAGTGGGCAGTGCCAGCATGGCTTAAGGAGCAGCAGCAGCTCACCTTGTTACTGTCGTCAACAGCATCCTCAGGAGTTGATGAGCCGCATGCAAAGCGCAGTTGTGCTGCGAATGTGCACAGTATCTGCCTGGAACGTATCAAGTTGTGAGGTGTGTTGACTCTGTAGGTAAACCAAGCTGGCCCTTGCCCATACAAAAAGTTGTAGATGCGGGGCGCAATGGCTCTGCCTGTGGCTGCTCTTGTGACATGCTCGAGGGAAAACATCACTGCCAAAATGTTGAAGATTCACAAGTCAGCAAGTCAGTGCATAAGGGCTTGAGAGAGATCCAACAACTTCAACCAACAGTTGATGGTTGAGCAGCAGTTGTCAGCGCTTTTCAACTACTAGTATGCTGACGAATCAGTGCATCAGTGATGGCATGCACTGAGGGATGGCAAAACAGTGCCACGACTTGTAACATCATGGCCACATGCATGTGTACACAACCGCACTTCTCGTAAATTCATCCACTTTCATGGTTAGCAGATCTGAATGACTTGTGGCCACGCAGTGTTGGCAAGTAGCGTTCAAGCGGCTGTTGCTACTTGCATGAGACAGCATACCAATGCAAACAGCTTCGGACTGACCAATGCAAGTCAGGCATGTACGCGCAGCGTTAACTTGGCGCAATATAAGGATGACACTGTCGGCACACATGGCCACAATGTTGTGCAAAGCGCTGCGGCAGCTGATGGAAGCAAAGCGAGGTCAACATGTGCGCTGTGCCGTTTTTGTGAGCTTGGCCAGAGCGATTGTGACAGTGCGTTCACACAGAAAACAGACACACGGCAAGCATTGTGCTGATCAGTTAAAAATGCATGCGCCCACCCCTCGCCTGGAACTGCATGCATGCTACGTGAAACACTAGCATGAGCTTGACTTGCACAGCATACCTTACAGACAGCAGCTGTAACTTCAACTCAGGCACCAAACCTCTGCTACCCACCCGTCGCTGGCCGCGCGGAGCATGCCAACCCCTTGGCAGCTGACATGGCCAGCGTAGCCAACGACGAAGCCACCGCCCACACGACCGACACACGCCGCCAGGCAGCCTACGACGCCGCCGCCGCTCCTGGCATGCACATTGGCAAGGTTATTGATAGAGGCAAGCCTGACACTTGGTTAAGCTGCGGGCGGGGCGGCGTTGGCGTTGACGACGGTGGTGGTGGTGCTGGTTGAGGGCATCGTTGCTGTTGTCCGTCTTGTTGTCAGACCGAGTGGCGCCATTGCAGGCGCCGGCGGCAGACATGCATGTAGGCATGCTGCCTACTGCAGCTAGTCAGCAGCGACGGCAGCAGCTTACCTAGGGTTGTGCAATCGGTCAGTGTAGACGCTTAGAAGTACAGCTGTAACTGATGTGTTGCGTGTACTTGTTCACCGCTTGCATGCTTGCATATCTGTATGCATTTCATGCACACCAGTGCTGGCCGTCAAGCTTGTTCAGTTGTCAGTCTAGCACCAGTTCTGCTTGACATGTAGCTTCCAACCGCATGCATTATGGTCAAACTCGGGTTGTTCTGGCAATGCACTTTTGCGTGCCACAATTGAGGTGTAGCGTCAGCATACTGCTGCTTACTGCAAGGCGCTGTTGCTCAACTACCAACTGAAACGTTTTCATGCATCGCTGACTTGCAGAGTTGTGACTGTTTTGCCAGTGCAGCAGAAATGTTGTCCCTCACTTGCGTCACGAGAGCCGTCACAGCCTGCGTCGTTGCACCGCGCTTCTACAACTCTTGGTACAGGTAAGGCGGCAGCTTGTTTGGCAGCTTGGTTGGTTGCAGTATATATCAATGCAGCCAGTACACCTCACAACTTGACAGCATTATGTTGACTTATCCTTTGATACTAGCAAGCATCAACGCCAACACTGTTGCCTGCTTGCTGGCAAGTAATGAAGAAAGGGCGAGAGCTATGGCATCGGTGTATTGCAACCCGCGGCGTTGCGCAGAATTGATTGCTGCGCCTCTGGCAAGAGCGCATTGGTTGTAAGCATGTACGCCATGCGCACTACCGAGTTGTCGTTTAGCACGTGAGCAGAAACTAACATAATAGTTGTGACACTGACAATGCAGGCAGAAGCACGCGTTCAGGTGTCATCAGGACCAATGTTGCTTGGAAATTTAGCACATGACCCGCCCACTCTAGAACACTTGCGCTACAGACTGGGCGTCTGCCATTGAAGGCATCAAATTGGTTGCACACTGTTGTATAAAGCTCTGACATGAGTGTGGTGTTCATGAGTTGACCGGGCCGGTGGGCGGGCATGCATGTGCGCGTGACCGTGTGTATGCTCGTGTGCGTGTGTGCACAGTCGGACCACCAAGATTGTTCATGATTGGGACCTGGCCCTGAGCCTGGAATGCTGAGAAAGTTGGCAAGTGCACTCTCAATTTGCCACCGCCGCCTACTTGAGAGCTTCACAACCTCACCACGCAAACAACTGATATCCTCTGAGCATCGCATACGAGTCAAAACGTCAAGAAATGCACCAGTCCTGACTATGTGCAGCTTGCATGCGCACAGAGGAACACACGCTCACATGGTTATTGTGCAAGTGACTGCGCATTCAAATGCATGCTTGCATGACTGAAGGGGTGCTAGCGATAGTGTGGGTAGTAAGTTAGGTGAAGTAGTTGATTAGCCCGATGGTGTGCAACTGTGTAAGATACTGATTGTATGCCTCCAATTGTTATAACCATGACTGCATGTGCCATTCTGTTGCACATTGTTTGTACACGCACACCTGTTTGGTGTGGCGACGGCGCTGATGCTTGTGCTCGGGGCGGTGGAGGGCAAGGTGTGGGAGGAGGAGCACCAGCTGGCCGTGCTAATGTGATTGGCCCTGCTCAGAAGGCACCTGCATATGTAATAAACACAGGCATTCCGATATGACAGATGCAGTAAAGCATTCCGATATGACAGATGCAGTAAAGCATTCGGACAAGCACGCAAGCTCACAGCACAGCAGTCGTTTATAGGCGGGGGCCAAACTAAGCTAAGATGCGTGCAACTAAGTGCAATGCAAAGCGGTGGGGGAGAAGGTGGGTAGAGCCAGCACAGCAAGTAAGTAATCGACATGTAGCCACGGCACCACAGTCAGGTAGGCGTGGACTCTGAATCATACACTAGTATGCAACATCGTCACACCAAGCTACGTACTGTCATCCCTGCCTATCACTGCACAAGCATACTCACACGCATGGCGGCGGCATGCAAGCACGCCTACACAACTACACTGCCGCAGCCGCCAGCACAGCGTCCGCTTCCGCCGTTGGCGCCGCCGTCTGGACCGGGCCCCAGCCTGGTACCGCCGCTACGACTGCCGCCCCCCGTTCCAGGATGGTGATGCCCGGACTCTGAGCAGGCCAGGAAGCAAAGCAAGGCAGCAGCAGCAGCAGCGAGGGAGGTGGGAGGGAGGGAGGGCGAGCGGTGAGTGTGCTCAGCACAGTGTACATACCATGCGCGAGGGATATGCGAATGCAGCGGTGAGTTTGCTGTGTGCAGTGCTGTAGCCGCTGTGGCGGCTGCTGCAGCTGGTAGCATTCGTGGCGGTGTGTGTAAGTCCCATTCGCAGTGTAAATTGACTGCAGGCGTAGAAACATGGAGGACCAGTGGATGCATCATGCCAAGCCACATGTAACCAACCAGGAGGGCAGGGCTTGGCATTACTGGGGCTACAAGGGCCAACTTGATTATCATTGACATACAAGCATTCAATGTCAGTGCTGCCACCATACCTACCTGCTACAAGTGGTGGCGCTACTGTGCTAGGAGGTGAATTAAGCTGCATGTAGCAGTGCTACTGGTAACTGGCCGGCATGATGGTGACAACAATGTAGGAATGCCAAGGCACCAGGTGCGTTCAAGTAGGAGGCACAGCCAGCTGCATCAGGATAGAGATATGCATAGTGGCCGGATGCCGTCGCTGGTGATAACTGTATTGCACAACACAAAGGAGCACTGGTAAGCAGGGGATGCATGTGACTACATGCGGACACCACCGGCAAGCAAGTAAGTGATGATATGAGCAACATAATGTAGCTGGTATGCTTAACAAGCAGCTGCCAATGCGACTGAGACACTGAGCCACACTTTCAGAACAAAAGGTTGCACAGCGGAACGTCGAGGAAGGCAAGGCCATAACCTAGATTAGTTGTCTGACTGTGCCAGACAAGTTTAGTTGCAGGTAAGACACACTGCACATGAGCCAACCAGGACGGTATTATGGGAGATGAGTTTGGCTCATACAACTGCAGATGTTTACAGTGAATGTCAAATGAGGCTTGATTGGTTGGTTGCACATGCAGAGGCTCACTTACCAGGTGCTTGACTAACGCACTGCGGAAGAGGGCTCGTGCGTGACAGCCCTGCAACAAGCAGCAGAAGCGAGCCCAGCAGCACACCGTGCAGCAGCCTGTACTGCTGCGGCGCGCACGCCCCAATGCTGCAGCAGCAGCCAGCAGCTGTCCACCGATAGCGTTCTGCCATTTTGTGCTACCAACACCAGACGCTTTCCAAAGCACTAAGAGAACGTGATGCTCCTTAGACATTCTCCATTGTTGGCATGACATTACTGATGGCTGATGGCGCCTGACGCGCGTGTGCAAGCTCTTGTTGCCAGCAAGTGAACTTCGGAAACCTTCTGTGCCAGGAGGCTGCAGAGAAGGACAGGGCTGTTGAGGCTGCCATGCGGACTGCATGCTGCCTACAGAACAACAAACGGTCGAGCACGTAATCTCTACATGATAATGCCAACTGCCATGTCGGCACTGACCATGTGCTTCGCTCCGCCTCCGTAAAGTCAGTAGCTAGCCGCTTCAAGCGTGTTGTTGTTCGCTCACATGACATCAGAACGACTACTCCTGGATGACACATAAAAATCTGCATGGCAAGGCGCCTGCTCCCTAGATTGGAACATTCGAAGGCGTCAAGAAACGTCTGAAGCTTGCCACGCACGGACGCATCGTTGCAGCAGACCAAACTTGGGCATCGTTTGAGCAACGCAACCATATCTGCATGTTCAACTGCCAGAAACGTCCGCCAGGCAGCAAATCTCTCAGCCACATGCTCCGGTGTGAAAGCCAGCATGTGAGGAGCACTGCGTAGCATCATGCAAAGGTCATTGTCACTGATGTCAAGAAGCGTCTTAAGCCTTGGGAGGTTGCTTGCAAGGGTTTCGTGACGGCGCCAATCAATAAGCAGGGCCACTGTTGCTGTGCTCGCACCAGGTATCAGCTTCCGCATCTGCGATGCATCAAGCTTAACCACAAACACCAGTGAACAAAGACTGAGACAGCTGACACAACGTACCTCATGCATTCGTCGCTCCAGTTCTGTGGGATTTCGGAAAAGTGACTTGGTCGTGCCTTGCATGACGAAAAATGCCACTCGCTGTGGAGGAAGAGCTAACCTCTCCCAGAACTGGCGCACAGCTTGCTGCTCAGCTTCTGACCATGGGGGCAACGGAGGCCTGCCCATGCGTCGTGGCGGCAGCTGGCCAACAGACATGGTTAGTGGGCAGCGCCACTTTGTGAGTAAGCAGCCTCATAGCTTGATGGAGCAGCTCACCTTGTTGCTTGTGTCAACAGCATCATCAGAAGTGGCTGTGCCATACGCAGACTGCAGTTTTGCCGCGTATGTGCACTGTGTCTGCCTGCAACCAAGCATGGCAAAGTGTGCTGGCTGCATTGAAATCTTTCGCGGCCAGCTAATCTGCAGCCTTACCTATACAAGGAGTTGTAGAAGCGGGATGCAACACCGCTGGCTGTGGCAGCTCTCATAACACGCGCGAGGGACAACATTACTGATGCACTGCGAAATCGTCACAACCAGAGTCAGCAGTGCATGCTTGCAAGAGTTTCAGCGTTTTACAAGCAAGTGGTATCTAAACAGCACCCGTCAGCTGCTTGCAACTAGCAGTATGCTGATGCTAGCAGATGACTGCGAAAAGTATAGCAACACTTGACTTTGACAGGTAGTGCACAAGTGCACTGTCAGGACAATCCTTAAGATTTGACCACCGCAACGCATGCGGTGTACAATAGTTGCGTGTCAAGCAACAAGTGATAGACTCACACGTGACTCCCTACTGGACTGTGACATGTAGGACGTCGTTGTTCGTGCGCCAGTGTGCAAGCATGCTAGCAGTGGACAAGCGCACGAAACACATCAGCTGTAGCTCCATTTGCCTTACATCTCACCGTTAGCACAAGCCCATTCACTGCCGCCGTCGCCTATAAAACCCTACGCAAGCTGCTGCCACCGTCGCCGCTGAAGCGCAGTGCGGACATGCATGCCTTCGGCGCCAGCGACACGGCGCTAGCCACTAGGTCAGCACGGACAACATCTCTATCATCAGCAAAGACGCCCACCACCACCACCACCGCCCCGCCCACAGCTTAACCAAGTGACAAGCTAGTTGCTATCAACGACTGTGCCATTGTGCATGACAGGAGCAGCAGCGGCGGCGACGTAGGCAGCACACAGGGTGTTGATCACGGTTGCGGCGGTGGCATCGACCTTGTCTACGCCGATCAAATCAGCTGCTAGGGGGTTGGTGGCATGCTCCGCGTAGCCAGCGACGGGCGGGCAGCGTGAGAGAGGCTTTGTGCAAGAGTTGAAGTGACGATTACTGCTGCTGCTGCTGTTGCTGTCTCTCACAAGTACGCTGCACAAATTAGGCTCATGGCAGTGTGTTACGTAGTATGCATGCAGCTCAGGCAGTAACAGCTGTTAACCGGCAGCTTAACTACAACTTCAGCTGTTGTGCAGGGCGCATGCATTGGCAACAAAGCTACCATGACTTAGCTGGTCAGCGCAGCTGCTCGCCGTGCGTCGGAGTCTCAACCAGCTATGTGAAACTTATGGACAATTTCCGTAGCCAAGCTCACAATAAGACACATGTTGACTTGCCATGCCATCAGCTTAGGTGTTCACAACAAACCCATACCGTCGTCCCGTAAGCTGGTGTCTCTGGCAGTAACTGAGGCACTTGCAGTGATCAGGTCAAAACGACCGTCATCGCGATTTGTTGCACGTGCTGCCTGTCAAGGTAAAGCAACAACGGCAGCTTTGCAGCTTGGTTACTTTGTTGATAGCAACCTCTGTTCGACTCAAAACCGGACGGCATGCTGACTAGCGCGTATGTACATAAATGTTTGCGTGCGCGCTTGTGGCCAGGTTGTCAAGTGGTGGCAGTTTGCTGCAAACCAATGCACACTGATGCCGATACAACAACGTGCATAGTTGGCTGTAGAAACAGCTGCTGACAGTGCCTTGCAACCAGCAAAGCACTGTCAGCGAATGCTTCTTACAACACTTGTGATCTTTCTCCAAGAGCGTGTAATTGATTTGATGAGCTAAATATGACTGTGTCACAGTGCATATATGATGTTCTTCCTCGCGCGCGCCACGAGAGCTGCCACAGCCAGAGCCATCGCACCTGGCTTCCACAACCCATTTTATAGGCAAGGCCAGGCTTGGTATGCCGCAATTGATCTCACCTGCAAAGTTAATGTCTCACAACTCGCTTGATTGCAGGCAGATGCAGTGCGCCTTTGCAGCACAACCGCGCTTTGCATGCGGCACAACTCCTGTTTACAATGCTGTTTACAATGATGTTTACAAAAGCAGTAAGGTGAGCTGCTCTCTCCCAAAGCCGCGCTGATGCTTGTTCACAACTTGGAGCTGTTGGCGCTTAACAATGTCTTTTTGCCAGCTGGCAAGACGGGTGGGCCGGCCTCCATTGCCCCCATGGTCAGAAGCCAAGCAGCAGGCTGTACGCCGATTCTGGGAGGGGTTATCTCTGCCCCTGCAACGAGTGGCATTGTTCATCACGTTAGGCAAGACTCAGTCACTTTACCGTAAGCCCAGAGAGCTGGAGCGACGCATTCATGAGGTATGTTGTGTTAACTGTCTCAGTCTTTCTTCGCGGGTGCTTGTGGTTGAACTTGTCACATGGCAGATGCGGAAGCTGATTCCTGGTGTGAAAACGACAGCAGTTGCACAGCATGCACTTCTACAGCGCAAGCCTGAGACTCTTGCAATCAACGTCAAGAAGCTACAGACGCTTCTAAGCATCAGTGACAAGGACCTTCACATTGTGCTCCACAAAGCTCCGCACACGCTCACTTTCAAACCAGAAGTTGTTGCGGAAAGGTTTGCTGCCTGGCGGACGTTTTTTGCAGTTGACCATGCACAAATGGTCAGGTCGCTGAAACAATCCCCGGAGTTAGTATGCCACAACAATGCAATCGTGCGCAGCAGGCTTCAGGTGTTTCTCGACATCTTCGAGTCTTACAGACTGGGCAACAGGCACCTTGCTTTGCAGATCTTTACGTATCACCCAAGAGTGGTCGTCCTGATGTCATGTGAGCGAGCAACAACACGCTGCAAGCGGCTAGCTACTGAGGTTGCGGAGGTGGAGCTAAGCACGTGGCCAGTGTGGACATGGCACAAGGCATTAACATGCAGAGAGAATGTGCTCGACCGTTTGTTGTTCTGTCGGCAGCATGCAGTTCACATGGCAGCCTCATCAGCCCTGGGGTACTCTGCAGCCTACTGGCACAAAAGGTTTCCTGAGTTTATCCGTTGGCAACAACAGCTTGCAGAGGCAAGTCAGGCTCGATGAGCCAACAGTGATGTCAAGCCAGCATCAAATGATGTATGAGAAGCGTTGCGTTGTCGTAGTGGTTGAGAAGTATAAATGCTATTGGTAGCTTGAGAGAGCAGGACATAGCTGGTCAATAGCCGCTGGCGTAGGCTTCCGCCGCATCATTGGGGATTGCGAGTGGCAGCGGGCTGGTCGGCCTGTGACGAACGAGCTCTGTCTTCCGCAAGTTGGTACGCGTTTTGTCTTGAAGCTACTTGCCTACCGTCTGGCGGAATCATGCACTGTGTAGCCCATTGCACACTGCATGCAGCTTATCTGTTGCACTAGTGTTGGTGCATGGCATGCAAACAGCGTTGTTAGGTCACTCTGCTCTCCTGTCAGTTATTTCCACATGCGCCTATGTGTAAGCAGCAGAAAAGCAAGCTTGAGAGTTGGGTTCAAGTTAGGGTTGGAGATGGGAAAGTGAGATGTCTAAGAATCCCTGCGTGCATATGTGTGTGCACGCGTATGTATGTGTGTGCGTGTTGTATGCACAACTCGCTTGACAGCGGTAAGCTTATGCTGTGGTTTGACACTTTACTTCCCAACCATAGGTGTGACAACTGCGTTTTCAAGTTAGTCAGCACGCCGTTTCCTATGCTGGTGAGGCGAGCGTGTGCGTGTACATCGACAACGGTGCAGCGCATCGCCGCTGGCATTACAGCCTTCTCCAGTCGGCTTCCCCGTTGTAAGCTCTGCCTTCATCATGGTGGCAGGGTTTTAGATGGACCTCTACAACATGTGCAACGGCTGCTGTGAGTCAATACCGCGTCATCAACGTGACTCTCCTTGCGGACATTGGCAAAGACGTGTGCCAAACATTTCCCACACACAGCTTGCTGGCTTCAATGCTGCCTCAGCAGTCATTGCGACCTGGTTGAAGGTGTGTGTGTGGGCTGCGCATGCACGTGCTTATTGTACGCAATGAACACGCACCAAGCCAACGAGGCCGACACGCCCATTACTGGTGAGTACCATGGCCTCATGACTCTCTATGCGTGTGCATGCGGAAACTGTGTCTTGGTTGTACACCGTACTGATGAGTTGGGTCCATGCGGTCGTTGCAGTGCAGGCGCTAATGTTGGGGACGGCATCCGCGGCTACGAGCTGCTCACCAGTAGCAGGGCAATTGGATCTGTGAGAAGACAGTTTCAACACGCACACATCAGACAGGTCCGAGTGCATACCAAGTAACACAGCAAGCACATTCATACGTACATGTCAAGTTGTTTGCACGTGCGTGTGTGCGTCCATCACATTGCGCTCTGCACTTGTCGTAGTGGTTGAGAAGTTTAAGTGCCATGTGGTAGCTTGGGATAGCAGGACACTGCAGGCCATCGGACCATGGCAAAGGCCCTGCATAGACATAGCAATTAGGTCGGTTGGTTAAGATGAGAGATCTGCTGGTTTGCAATGCTTTATGATTGACTCCAGTCGTCTGTTGGAAGCAGTTGCAAGCGAGGCAACAGCGGCACAGCTTAACGCCATGACAATGCCATACGTGCAGTGCCCTCTCGCCATCAAGCTTACATTCTCTCTCTCTCTCTCTCTCTCTCTCTCTCTCTCTCTCTCTCTCTCTCTCTCTCTCTCTCTCTCTCTCTCTCTCTCTCTCTCTCTCTCTCTCTCTCTCTCTCTCTCTCTCTCTCTCTCTCTCTCTCTCTCTCTCTCTCTCTCTCTCTCTCTCTCTCTCTCTCTCTCTCTCTCTCTCTCTCTCTCTCTCTCTCTCTCTCTCTCTCTCTCTCTCTCTCTCTCTCTCTCNCTCTCTCTCTCTCTCTCTCTCTCTCTCTCTCTCTCTCTCTCTCTCTCTCTCTCTCTCTCTCTCTCTCTCTCTCTCTCTCTCTCTTAATATACTTACCTTTGTCACCCAGTTGAACTAAAATGTTTCTTAACATTGCGTCATTATACAGCGCGCACCGCTTACTACATAATTCGCCACCAGAACGTTCGTGTAGGCGACTGTTCTCTGCCTGTGTGTGCGTTAAGGTCATAAAGGTCACTTTATCATGTTAGTGTTGCAATTCTTGTAGTGCAGAGCTGACTGCATTGCAGGGAGCAAGTTGAGCTACTGCATGTATAGCGCAAATTGGAGGGGCATAACAAGTGCAGATGCAGCACAGAACACCAGCAGACAACCACATTCAAAACGATTACAACCACCAATCTAACTACGTTTTCTTTGGCGCACTCCATGGCAAAGTGTTGGACACTGTCCACAACACGTTTTGCTTCAAATACACATGAGGGAGGGTGTACTCTGTGTGAAAGCTACCAGAGTTGAGCAGCCTGCCAATGAACAACAACGCTTAGAGTCAGTTAGGTACAAACGCATTATGTGCTGGTCTCATAGCTGACTACAGTGCGGAGAGCATAAGACCTCAGTCTCTCTGTATCACCATGAACACGCAAGTGCTCAATTGTCAGCTCCTACCATGCCTAACCACACAACAACCGCACAATGCAGCATACTACTTCTTGTACACATGTAATTGCCTGCTGCTGCTGCTGGTTGCTAACGCTAACTTGTCCTACGTTGCAACTAACAGAGTGTGAGTCGTGCTATCTGTTGCCTTTGCTCTGCCTGCCTAGCATCCCTGCACTACTATTGCCTACCCAACCCCACCGACCAGACCTAACTGTCGGCAAGGACGCAAGGACCCTGCGCAGTGCAGTGCTGACGTTGGCACTACAGCGCAAGGGTGGCAGCGGCAGCAGGACCACCGCGGGGTGGCTCACGCGCAGAGGGTTTGGGAGATGAGAGAGGCAGAGGAAGGGGGTGGTGGCGGAGAAGGGGGAGGAGGGGGAGGAGGGGAGGGAGTCCTGCTGGTCTTTGATGCTGCAGCAACTGCGACGCTGAACAGAACTGACTGAAACGGCCCTGTGGGCAGGTAACACCATGTCAACATGCATGCATGGCTAACGGGGACGGGCGGTAGTGTCATAGTGATAGTGGTTAGCCCGGTAGTGATGGTGTACAACTTGATAAACTGAATTGGTAGTGTGCATGTGAGTGTTGGTGTGCATGTGGCATATGTATGCGTGTGTCTCACACAGCACTTCACATACCCTATATACATTACCTGGCTGTCCAGCACACTCAACACATTGCAGGCTTGGATGTGCAACCATGCTTTATACGACTGCCATACATCAACCAATACTGCATGTACAGGTACATGGCATGTGCGGTCTCTAACATCACACTACGAAAATGTAATAGCTAAACCACAACATCCGACCAGCCACACCGCCAAACCAATGACGCCCACCCTGCTCACAGCTGACAGAGGGATAGTAACTACGGTCCTCACAAATCATTATGTTGGCAATTTGGACAAACACGCTTTGGCATCCGCGCAGTTTGCAACTCTGCAGTAACATGGCTTGTGCAACCCCCACATCACATTACTGCACCACCGCGACATACAACTTCACTTCATGACACGCTGGTTGACCTGCCAAGCTACACCATCATCTCCTGTTGCCAAAGCTTGAATGATACCGTTCACCTTTATATACATATAACCATCCTTTCCTTGTGTGATGGCAGCCACATGTGCGTCAACAGCCCGCTTGGCCTTTGCATGCCCGGCCTGCTCGCGCTTTGCCCTTTCTGCACACAACTCTTCAATGCTCTTCTTCTTGCTGCTCCCTGATAATGATGGCGCCTGCAACTTGTGACTGTTGGTGCATCTGGACCCAACATCTTCGCGGGGTTCAGCAGCTGTTGTTTGCTCCATATACCAAAGCTGCGTTGCTTCTGCGCCAACCACACCATAACCGAGCCGATATACTTTTCATCACGATCCTTTTCTGGATGGTCCTTCTCTAAGTCTCTTGGTATCCGCCTATGCTCGCGCTGAAACTCCTGCAGTTGCCATAGCAATGCAAAACTCCCGTCACCTCAACACCACAACGAACTCAGTAGCTGTTTCTACGGACAATATGGACATCATACTGACCTTATCCATCTTGTGCAGCACAGTAGATGATCGCTTTGCTGCTGCTGATTGTGAGTTTGTAGAGATGCCGAGGCCGCCATTAAAACCGCCGCGGAAGAAGTTGATATGGCCAGCATCGTCTTCGTCCTTGTTGTTGTTGTTGTTAACATCTTCCTTGTGTACAGAGTTACTTGTGGCCGCTTTAACAGCTGTCGTGGCTGTGGTTGTGGTGTCCTCAGCATTGTGCACAGTCAGGCGAGCAGTGAGTTGTTGAGTTTCTGGTTGTTGGTCTGTGTTTCGTCATCCTCGTCGGCACGTTTGCGCTTGCGTGCTCGCTGGAGAAGCAGCTGCCTCCGTGCCTCAGCCTCTGCTGCCTGTTGCGTAAAACACAAAAAAATTTGGCATGTTGTTGTGTTGTGTCTGCGCAGCAAACACGGCAAGCATACAACAGCTGCAACTGCCAATTGCAGCAGCAGTAAGAGCGAAGCGAGACTAGGCAAAAACAGTGCACAAGCAATAAAAATTGCAAAAACAGAATCAAGCCTCATGACAAGCGAGACAACTCAATGCAGCACAGGAATTCAACTTCGCGCAGTGTTACTGTTGACTGGCAGAGCCTACCACTAAGCTACTGTTAAGCACGAGCTTGTGTAGGCATGCAACAGCACAGTTTAGTCAAAACGGCTGCCTACCGACGGGGAACAAAAACATCTACTAAAACTTACAAGGAAACCCTTGCCTGCTGTTTGGCGCGTGCCGCAGCCTCCGCCGCCGCCGCCGCCTCCGCCTCGTCGCGACGCACCTTCTCCTTGTTCTCGTAATTGTAGACGTGCCAAGATTTCTGCGGGAGGATGTTCAGCCCGCCGTGGCCACCCATGATGGTAACAATCCACTACCTGCCCCTGCCCCTTGCCCATCACCACCGCCACCAGCTCGTCCTCCTCCTCCTCCTCAACAGGCGACGCTGGGTAACTCGAACACAGTGGCATTAACTGCATGTAGCGGCACCAGTAGTACCGTTTGTAGCACCGTCTGAAATAACGGCTGTTGCGCCAATAGGTAACGCACACACAAGCCGTTAGCCCACAAACGTCAGCATAAAACTGGTGCGGTTCTGACCTTGTGACACCCACAAGCTGCCTGTTGCCGTTTCTGCAGTAAACGAGACACAGTTAGCCGTACTTAGTGGCGTCACAGTGTAACGACGCTTTGCCGTAACCGGAATACGTGACAGGGTTGTTGTTGCTGCGCTTGTCTGTGGCGATGTTGTTGACGGCAGGGGAAGGGGCGCCCTGCACCGCCGAGCTTGCGTAAGGCGTAGGACAGTGTAAAGGAACGCCTTGATACGTGGCGATGAGGGCGGCGCGGCATTTCCATCGGCACGATGGCACCAGCCCTATGCCCCTGGGCATGGACGCTTGGGTGCCCCCACAAGACTGGGTACGCACCCAGTGTGTGTGTGTGTGTGTGTGTGTGTGTGTGTGTGTGTGTCTCCTGTTTGCAAGCATCTATCGTTCCGTTAAAGAGATTGCTTGTTGACATAAAGGAGCAGGGCAAGAGATTGCCTGCTGAAGCATGCTTGATACTAGCAGGCTGCTACATGCCGATGGAGTATGTGTTGCCACATAAGCTGTTTCAACCTGTTTTAGCTGAGGCTGGCTTCATGTGTGTGATGTGTTGTGCAGCCGCATGCTTCAGCGTCCACGTCGTTGCATGCGGCGGGCGTGTACTCTTATGGAATGCGCGTACCATCATGGACCAGCCACAATGTTCGTCGCAACGCCGCCGGAGTCCCCGCATTCGACCCGAATGCTCCTGTGGTGAGAACAATAGACACACATAACTACTACTATCAGATCTGCAGCCTTCATGTAACAACTGATCAGCACTTTGGAGCTACTGATGTTCCAACCCATGCTGTGTCCACTGTCAGCTCATGTACAACCTGCATGCAGGCTTCTGTGCTTGTGTCCTGCATGCTGTGGTGACTGTGGTGTACTGGTGTGTGCGCAGTATTACAAGGTGGATGTTGGCGTGGTGTCGCCCGCTGGTTACCTGACCACAAGGCCCGTGCTGCGCCGCTTCAGTGACTTTCAGCGGCTAGCTGATGCGGTAGGCGCATGCACGCGTGCACGTACATACTTGCATGCGCATATGCACGCAGATACGCGCACACACGCATGCAGAGGCGCGTAGGTGGACATGTAGGCACGTGTGAAGGTGGCATGTGGTTGTTGTACACCCGTTATACCAGTTGATCCTGCCGAAGCTTTGTACATGCCAACCAACACCAATGTGTCCTTTGCTTTGGCTTTTTTTTTTTTTTGGCAGCTGAGGCAATTGCTGCCTCGTAACCGTGTGCCGGATCCGCCGCCCAAGCGCTCACTGCAGCGTGTGAACGCACACAACGAGCTGATAGAAGAAGTGAGTGGTAAAGGGTGATAGAAGCATTGTTCCTATATGTGTAAGCAGCTAGCTGTTTGCTGAAGTGTGGTGCATGCGCGGTTGCAGCGGCGCAGGCAGCTTCAGGAGTGGATGTGGACACTGCTGAGTGACATTCTCATCGCACGCTGTCCACCTATGGCCAGCTTCTTAGAGCTGGAAGCTGCCGCTTCTGCTGGTGACGTGTGGTGTTGACAGTATATATATATCGCTTGTAAGCCAATTTGTCACTGATGTGTTCTGGCTACAGCTGCCCAGGCTGCTCAGGAGCAGGCCACAAGCACGCAACCCCTTCCAGAAACTCCTCCTTCACACGACAACAGGTTTGTCTTACACGCACTCACATGCGCACATGGACAGGCACATGCACATGCCCACCTGGGCTTCTGTCACCTGAAGAGCAGCGGTATAGTATCACTTTGCATGGCACCTGCAGTCTTAGATGGTGTGCATCTGTAGTCACCAAAGGTGTGACATTGCTATTACGCTACGCATGAGCAGCATTCGCAGCGCGGCGAGTGAGGAACCAAGCGATCGATCGGCAAGTGAGGTTCCCGCAACATCGGCATTCAAAGGGCCGGAAGATGAACTCAATGGTCGGCACGCGCGAAGCCACTCAGACAGCAGTCAGGTGAAATTGTGTGTTGTATACAATGCAGTTGTTCTTGTGTACTAGCAAGTGACAACTTCAGTGCAGTCTGTGTGCGCCCTTTGTTTGCTGGCGTGAGACAATTGAGTCAATGCAGGCGTCTTTGGCATCTTCGGCGGCAGTACAAGACACTCCTCAAAGTTCCGGAGCAGACATTGTCAATGGGCACGTCAACTGGGACGCTTGGCCTTCAGGGACATTTGCTCTGCCGATGGACCAGGTTTGTCCAAGCATTGAGTTTAACTGCATTAGCGTACATGTGCCTGTACTCGCATATACATGCTTGCAAACTTGATAGAGTATGAGAGACCACACATGCACACCTAAGAGCAGCC
Source organism: Chlorokybus atmophyticus (assembly GCA_009103225.1). Classification (NCBI taxonomy): domain Eukaryota; kingdom Viridiplantae; phylum Streptophyta; class Chlorokybophyceae; order Chlorokybales; family Chlorokybaceae; genus Chlorokybus; species Chlorokybus atmophyticus. Next base: position 1,566,459 of record RHPI01001037.1, on the reverse strand, counting down.
GATCAGTTTTGGTATGGTTGTGGATTTTCAGCGTGCTCAAGCGCGCAAGCTGCTGGCTCAGCTGCACAGAAGGGCAGTCCTCGCAAAGTCGGACCTCGAGGAGGCGCTCTCTCGCTTGGAGCAGGAGACCGCCGCCAGACTGTCCCTGCAAGCCCAGGTCAAGAGCCTGCAGGAAGGACTCGAGCGCTACAAAGAGGACACGAGGAACGCCATTGCCCAAGTGAGAGCTGTGCTTTGTAACAACAACAACAACAACTACAACAACATCTGCACACAACAGACAACTCTGACAACTGGCGCTGGTTAGGCCATTGAGGAGGAGCAGGAGCGTGCGAACAGGTTGAGTTGGGAGCTGGAGGAGGCTGAGTCGAGGGCGCGGCAGGCGGAGACTGCACTTGAAGACGAACGCACGTTGAGGCGTGATACAGACTCGCAGGCATGCTTGTCACTGTTTTTATCAAACCTGCATGACACCAAGCAATTGGCGAGTAAGCAGATCTGAACTTGTGTGCTTGTGTGCATTGCACGCAGGCAACGGCTCGGGAAGGCGTAGATGAGACCCTCAAGGAGCAGATATTGCAGCTTCAAAGCCAAGTTCAGGTACACAGGCCCCCTTTGTGTTCGTGTGATGTTGTCCATGTGCACATAAATGCTGCTGTGCAATGTACCGCCTGGAACCTTCAGTGTGTGTGTGTCCAAACAGGCGCTGGAGGTCGCTAACAAAGACGAGAAAGCAAAGAGCAAGGTGTTGAAACGTGCGTATAAGTCGCTGCAAAAGGACCATGAGGCGGAAGTCAAAGCGCGGGAAAAGGTACATCAGTGGAGAGTTGTGTGTCACATGAATGAGACATGTTCTTGTGCATGACTGTTGTATGTGCAGATGGCGGCAGACATGAAAGGCATGCGCCAGCAAGTTGATACCTCTGGTGGTCAGGCTGTCGGTTAGAGGCAGATTACATGCCTAGCACAAACACCGTGACATTGCTCTGTGTAGCGTTTTGCGCTTTGGTACTGCAATTCAAGGATGGTTCAGGGGTTCAACGAGGGTTATGGGGTCATACTGCATCACTCATCGTATTGAGCCAAGGTTATCCAAGTACACTGGAAATTGCTTGTGACTAAATTTAGTCGATGGTCATTGAATAGGGTGTATCGCAGATGCCGCAGCAAACAAGGTTGAGACATGACGCAAGCAGAGTATGCAGAACGTATGCGTTGTTTACTCGTTAATATCCATGCATGTTCTCATAGTGACAGAGAAACGTTGTGAACAATAATATCACAATCTAAGAGGCTTGAAGGCTTGACCAATGGCTTGCCTTCGATGTGTATAAAGGAAGGAGTGGGTATTTGTGCTTACGCTTGGATATGCTTGTGCTAAGTGTTTGCTGCACAGTTGGAGGGGACGCCATTTGCAAACGCAGTCAAGTTTGCAAAGAATATTGATATATGCTTTCCCTTCAACGGCGCATGCATTTGTATGTATAATGCGCGCGTGTGCTTGCATTGTTGCATCCGTACTACTGGAATGCCTATGTACTTGTGCCCCCCCCCACCCCCCCCC
>RHPI01001037.1:1513633-1552040 GCA_009103225.1 Chlorokybus atmophyticus | reverse complement strand
GGGGGGGGGGGGGGGAGGGGGGTCCATGTTGCCTACGGTTTGGTCTGTTATGGTGTTGGTTTTGTGTGAGCATGATGGTTACTTGTTGTTGTTGTATACCTGTGTCACGGGTGAACTGCTCGCCGAAAGCTAGCGCTGGGATGGCGGATGCAAAGAAGATGTATGTTGCGGGTGCAAAGATCCTGTGTGGTATGTGCAGTGAGATAAGGTACAAGGTCCATACACCCGCTGTATGACTAGTAGGTGTTGCAGGTGTAGCACAAATTTGCATGTGAACGCGTGCATGCGCAGAGATCGTTGGCATGAAACTGCACGATGTCACTGCATGCCCATGCACGCTTCAAAGAACTGCGTTAGGTACACACATACACCTAAATGAAGCTGCGTGAAGCTCGACGCATGCATGTAATGCCGAATAACAAAAACGACAGGCAGTACATGGTGGCATGCGCTCAACTAACACTGCAGTCTGGCTTATTCCACAAAGCGGAACGAAGACGTTTATTCACGGAGTTGCAATGCACACGACGTGAGACAACTCGCAATGTCATGGATATACAGTACACAATGCTTTCCCACTCCACCCCTATTCCCGGACAATCAGAATAGGCAGGATCCGCACCTTCCTCCGCTCCGAAAGCCATCCACCCAGTCATGGCTGTAGTGGGGGAGGCGGCCGCGAACATCCGCAGCAACGCCCTTGCCAACCTTCAACATGAGAACGCCACGCCGCTCGCCGGCAACCACAACGGCCACCGCCGCCGCCGCCACACACAGTGCTGGCCACTGCTACAAGTACTATATTTTTATACCGGATACAAGCCATTATGAGGCTCCGTATAGTCATATACAGCTTAAAGCTGGCAAAACTGCTCTTGACTGGTTGCGGGTGATATCGTTGCAGGTCGTCACCGACATCGAAGCGGCGGATCCGCATCCTGTGGGCGAGATCGCTTCGAGGGCAAACTAACAGACTACTCGTGTTTCTCGAACGGGTTTCAAAGCACCTGCTTGCTCGCGTGACACCCGTACCGAACGTGAAGAGTCCTCTGGTACGTGTACCACAGGACCGCTACAGACCGGACAAATTTTTCCGTTTTCACGGGATCACCACGCAAATACGGCCTGCTTACTGTCTTAGACCAATGGATTGCACACATACATTACTGGCAAGGGTTTTACCACTTGTTGTTGACAGGACTAGTGTGTACATCGAAGGCACAGATGGCGGGAACATCTAACCTGTGTCGATATCTGGTTGGGCGGAAGCGTTGACATGTAGTTAGCGTGATTTGGGTCATCGGCGGTGAGGTGTCTGAAGGTGTGGGCGGGGGAGGCGGAGGCTGAGGTGGCAGCGTGGGCGGTGTGTTTCGGGGGGTTAGGGTGACAGGGGCACGCTGGTCGTCTGAAAGCAGTTGTTTACCAGGTTGGTGTTGCTTCCGGGTGTAGCCTCTGCTTGGTCTGTTGGTTGGGGTCAGCGCAGTGCTAGGGTTTTAGGACTGAGAGACGCCGGGCCAGGCCAGGCCAGGCCAGGCCAGGCGGTGGCAATGGCTTTGCCGGGAGGTCGCCGCCCGGCTGTGGTTGCGCTGACATGGGCGCTGTTCGCCTCGCTGTGCTTGCTGCACGTTGCGCATGCCGCCTTCATCGTGGAGACCAACGGTATGGCATGGTTGTTGCTGGTCATGTGCGGACGCACAAGCGTCTGTTGTGAGTTGGGTGTTGGTCCGCCCCATGTGGTCCTCCATTTTGTTGCACGTCACCGCAGAATTGTGCGGTATGGTCCCCGGGTCAGGTTTTGGTGTGTTGAACTCCATGCAGCTGTTACAGTGCCAATTGTCGCCAAGTTGACGTCTGTCGTCAGCCATATGGTTATATTTTGTTAGTACTTGCTTACAGCTAGCTCACTTCTGCAGCATTGGTTGTCTTTGGCATCTATGACGCTGTTGTTAATTAGCATGGGCAGGTGTTAACCAACACTTGAAGCTTGCCATCTCGCCGGAGCTATTCTGCTTGAGTGTCTGTTGCATACATGCAAAGTTGCAGTTCAGCGTCCACGTTGTGCTTGTTCTGCTAACATATACGATATGGCAGCCCTGCACATCATGGGAGCACCCGGGATTGATGGCGATTACCAAGCAGCGATTGGCAATTTCGGCGTGCCGCAGTATGGTGGGCGTCTGCGAGGCACTGTTGTGTATCCTGATGCCAACCAAGATGGTTGCCAGATCTTCCCTGGAGATGGACACACATACTCCCCTCAACGAGGAGTCTCACAGATTGTGATGCTCAACCGAGGGGGTAAGTATGCTGGACTCTATGCAAGGGCCAAATGTCACACATGTTTATGGTAGTAACTTTGAGTAATTTTGTGTGACGTCTCTCAACCTCAATCTTAAATGCCTGGAGCATGTGAGACAATTTGGGCTTGCTGTGATACGCGCATGCACGTAGGTTGCTACTTTACGCAGAAGATATTCAATGCACAGCAAGCTGGAGCGTCAGCAGTGCTTGTTGTTGATGATCGGGATGAGCCTTTAATCACGATGGACACACCTGCTGACGAGTACCTGCCGAACATTACCATTCCTTCGGCTTTTATTCAGCTCTCACTTGGAAAGAAGATCAGGGAGGCCATACAGACAGGCAAAATGGTGCAGGTATGCCAATGCGCTATGTGCTGTATATGAATCTGTGCGTGGTGCATGTGCTGAGTTTGGTTTGGTACATTGCTACTTTATAGGTTTCGCTTGAGTGGGATCTGCCTCACCCAGACAACCGCGTAGAATGGGAGCTGTGGGTCAACAGCAACCAGGCGTGTGGGCCCAAGTGCGATGCGCAGTTGGACTTCATCAAGTCCTTCAACGCAGTCGCTTCAAGCCTTGAGCAAGGGAAGTTTACTGAGTTCACTCCTCATTACATTACCTGGTACTGTCCGGCAGAGTACCTGGGCACTCTGCCGTGTGACAAGCAGTGCATCCGGCACGGGCGCTACTGCACTCCAGATCCGGATGGAGACTTCGAGGCTGGTTATGATGGCAAGGATGTGGTGCTGGAGAATTTGCGCCAGCTCTGCGTATTCCAGATAGCCAAGGATGCTGTCCACATGCCATGGCTGTGGTGGTCATATGTCAATGACTTCAATGACCGCTGCAAAATGACAGAACTCAACTTCAATTCGTCCTGTGCCGAAGAAGTGATTCGTGCCATTGGTGAGTGTTCTTTTTGTGTAGTTGTTGTGGTAGATTGTTGCGGCTCACAGGTTGGCAGTTGGGCACATTGTCACAAATATTGTTTGCATAGAGGTCGTTGGTATTGTGCAGTGTTTGGCGCTTTGAGGTCGGAACAAGCAGACCCAGAGAGATTATGAATGGCATGGTTGCTTGCTGAGCAGGTTTGGATGTTGCTGCCGTGAATGCATGCATTGGAGACCCCAATTTGGATGAGGAGTTGGACCTGTTGAACAAGGAGCAGGATGCTCAAGTCGGCAAGGATGGACGCAGTGATGTGACCATCCTGCCAACCATCGTCATCAACCAGCACCAATATCGCGGGCAGCTCGACAAGCTTCCGGTTCAGAAGGCCATATGCGCTGGTTTCAGCGAAACAACAGAGCCACCAGCTTGCCTTACCCCTGGTCAGTGCCAAAAACCGATTCAGGGTGTTGGGACTGAGCCGTCAGTCAAATTGTGTTGCTAAGCATTTGTTGCTGCAGATATTCAGACCAATGATTGCGAGATCAATAATGGTGGTTGCTGGTCTGGCTTCAACTTTACTGCCTGCAAGGACACCTTCCGTGGCAAGGTGTGCGAGTGCCCGACCGTGGGACCCTACACTTTCCGTGGCGACGGGTACAGCATGTGTGAGCCAGTCACCGGCACTCGTTGCGAGCTCAACAATGGCGGTTGCTGGTCGTTCTCTCAGGGCAACACCACCTGGTCTGCATGCAAACCGGTGCGCATGCATGCCAATGCTCCACGCCTTTGCTTCTTACCTCTTAGATGTTGTCTGCTGCCTGGCGGTGGTAGGCTGTCACTGCAACCCACTGATGTTTACTGTTGCTAGGAGGCGTATGCTGGCTGTGAGTGCCCGTCGGGTTTTCAGGGTGACGGCGTCAACTGCAACGACATCAACGAGTGCGAAACCATGTGCCGCTGCAGGGACTGCAAGTGCGAGAACACCATTGGTTCATTCATGTGTTCATGCAAGAGTGGCGCAGTGTACCATCGCAGCTCGGTAAGCATAACCTGCAGTCGCGCAACTTGCTGAAACTTTCAGTCGAAAACTCACTCTATTATTGTGTCGGGCAGGACACGTGTGGGTCAGACTCTGGCGGCATGGGTGCGGTCGGCGTGACGGCCATCGTGCTGGCCTGTCTGGCGGTGTTGGCCGGCGCAGGCTATGTCGTGTACAAGTACCGCCTTCGCCAGTACATGGACTCGGAGATCCGCGCCATTATGTCGCAATACATGCCACTGGACGCGGAGAACCAGCCGGCGAACACAGCGACTCGGGGGGAAGGCCAACCACTCAATAACATATAGGCATTGACCCTTTGGCTTTTATTGTTAATGTGGTCGTCATGAAGGTACACCAGCGCACTTTCATGAAGCTATGTGCATGGATGGTGAAGAGCTGTCTCTAAGCAGGAGGCTTTGCCATTAGTCCTAGAAAGTTGTGCCGGTCATTATCTTGTGTACATACCCTTGCTCAAGGCGCGTAGCGCAAGGACGCTGGACTGGCACTCTTGGTGCTTCGTTTGAATAGACAGTGTGTGTATCATGAAATTGCTTTCTTGCATTGGCAGCAAGTAGCGTTGCCAACAATAAAGTGGTAGAGCATGACTGTTGGCTGGCTTTCATCGTGTTGTGCTGTTGCAATGCGCGGGCTAGATTTTGCAGTTATTTCAGGCTGTGGATCGTTATGAAATTTCACCACAACCCATGATGCAAGGGCGTCTTGAGGATACTCACTTTGGTCGGTTGTCAAGGACAACAGTGCGTGTCCACCTCACCACACACTCGAGCATGTGCACAGCCACACGCGCGCGGTCACACAGACATAAACAGCCAAGAGTTGATTGGAGAAGGCAGCGCCATTGCTGCATGGCTTGCTTGCTGGTATGCTAATAACAAGGCCTCGCCTCTCTCAACCACTACTGCTGCACGTATCTGCCTACCCAGTACACATTCTTGCATACCATCGCTTGCACACTGCCCTGCGCCACCTTGTCAGGAACACTGTAGCATACTGAACTGTAATCTAGAGCAGAAGGGTATAGCCGCAATGGCGGCGGCGGCGGCGGCGGCGGTGGGGTCTGTGGGTGGGACTACGCAGCTGAGGTGGGCCGCTGGGCATGTGGTGTGGAAAGCAGTAGTCGCCGCATTGTAAGCGCTGCTGCCATTGCAGGCGGCCGCCGGGTTGAGAGCCGAGGCGTTAAGGTTGGTGCATTACTCTGGCCGCTGGCATGCTCTCTGCAGTATGCACATTGCAAAGCGGATGCCAGCCGCACGCCAGCACTAGCAGCCAACATTCTACCTATGCTTTCTGGATCTCAGGCGCATTGCTCTGACGTCAAAGTGAACATTTGACGCCAGCGTGTAGTGTGCTACAGCTCCTCCGCCCTTCTTGCAATCCGCATACCACGGCAGGGACTTGATTTTCCTACTGCCATGCATGACCTGGCACTTCTCCTTGTATGTGGCAGAGAGCTCTTTTCAAGAATGCGGATGTATACCACAGCACGAACCGTTCGTGCTTGCTGTGATAGACGCATGGTGGTCTTTGGAGAATGTTGCTCAGGTCGTGTTTCAATGTGCGCACTCTAGATGCCATGACGCATGCAAGCGCATACGCATGCACGAGTGAGCGTATGACGTACAGGCATGCACGCACTGCATGCCTGTGCATGTCTATGTCATAACCGCGTGTGAATTGTTGGCAGATCCGCAATGCGAACAACAGCGTGGGAGAGGTGCGCTCATGGTGAGCTGCGCCGTGAAGGAGGAGGAGACGAACCAGTGGTCCCGCGGCCGGACTACCCAGAAGGTGGAGCTTGTGCTTGGACCGTATCTTGACAAAGCCATCACCATGCGAGTCCCCAAGCCAAAGGAGGCAAGCATGAATCAAGCAGTTTTTGGTCCTTAGACGCATGTGCACCCGCAGACACACGTACACACACGCACACGTGCACAGACATTGATAATGAGGCTAGCAGAGCAGGAGGGTTGTTGTGATGTTTGTCCTACCCGTGATGTGCACCTGCTCAACCAAGCCCGAAGGGTTGTGCTCTGCAGGTTGACCAAGCCGAGGTGGACAAGGTCAGGCACAGTGTTGTTATGGAGAGTCTCTTGGCGTACTGCAATGTTATGAAACCTGAGGTTAGACAAGCAGATCCAGAAGGATGCCAGTGATTGGATTGCTTGCTGAGCAGGTGCACATCAAGTGTTCCTGCAAGAGCGGAGCAGTGTAACATCGCAGCTTGTTAAGCATGGCCTGCAGCCGTTACTTGCTGAAACTGTCAGCTACAATCTCACTCTGTTTGCTTTGTCGGGCAGGACAAGTGTGGTTCAGACTCTGGCGGAATGGGCGGTTGGCGTGACGGCTATTGTGCTGGCCTGCCTGGCGGTGTTGGCCGGTGCAGGCTATGCCGTGTACAAGTACCGCCTCCGCCAGTATATGGACTCGGAGACCTGCGCCATCATGTCGCAATACATACAGCCGCTGGACGCGGAGAACCAGCCGGAGAGAACAGCGACTCGAGGGGAAGGCCAACCACTCAGTAACATAGAGGCAGTTTACCCTTACCCTCCGTTGGTGTGTGTGGCCGTCTTGACTCATGAAGGTACACAAGCGCACTTTTGTCAATCTATGCGCATGGATGGTAGCGATCTGAATCTAAGCAGGAGGCTTTGCCATTAGTCCTAGACGATTGCGCTTGTCAATATGTCGTGTATATACCCCTTGCTCTAACGCGCATAGCGCAAGTACGCTGTTTTGGCATGCTGGGTGCTTTGTTTGACTAGACAGTGTGTAAAACGTGTATTTGCTTGCATTGGCAGCAAGTAGTGTTTTCATCAATGAAGTTGTGGACAATCTTGGTCGTTGGCTGGCTTTGGTTCGTGTCGTGCTGCTGCCATGCGCGGGTTGGGTTGTGCAGCTGTTGTAGGCTGCTGGATTAGCATGAGAGTTCCTCACAACCCTTGTGTCTCTCAAGTCAGGTCATCAATTATGCTTATGCAACCGTGTCCTTCAACAACATGTGCTAGTGCAAAGGTGATGTTCCGAGGATTTTGCGCGTGACCCAAGTGCATTATTGCTATGCAATAAGGGTGCGGCCAACCTAGGTGTAATGGCTATGCAAACTATTCCGCTAGTAGTTTGGCCGAATGTTCACAAAGCTTGACGACAACTTGAACTTCTCACAATGTCTCTCTCTTCCACCTCTCACAACATATTCCAAAGCCCATAATCAGAAGGCTTGCATACAAGGCTTGAATCTCTTCTTGGCATTCCGCGTCGACAGCCAACATTCTTAATGCCATTGCGGCAATTGATGTCGTGTCAGCTCCAGCTAACTCAACCAGCAAAGGTATGCCGCCGGCCTCGCGAATCAGGCGTCTGCTCTCTGTATCGCTAGATGCAAGCCTGGCCGGCGCCAGTGCAGCATGTTCCTTGTCATCATTTCTGCCGGAACGAAGCAGCTCGACTAGCGCGATTATGCCGCCAGCCGCACGGATCAAGTGAGTGCTCTCTGCATCCCTTGCAACATTGGCCAGTGCGCCTGCAGCGTGAGCCTTGCCATCATCCGTGCCGGACTGCAGCAGCGCGATCAGCGGGGGTATGCCACCGGCCTCGCGGATTAAACGCATGCTCTCTGCATCATCATTCATAAGATTGGCCAGTGCGGATGCAGCATGAGCCTTGCCGTCGTCCGTGCCGGACCGCAGCAGCGCAACTAGTGGAGGTATGGCGCCAGCCTGTCGGATCAGGTGTTCATCTTCTTTTGCAACCATGGACAATGCATGTGCAGCTGAAGCCTTGCCGCTGTTCGTGCCAGACCGCAGCAGCGCGACCAGCGCGGGTATGCCGCCAACCTGGCGGATCAGGTGCCTGCTTTCTGCATGTTCCCTTGCAACATTGCCCAGTGCGGCTGCAGCATAAGCCTTGGCAAGGTCTGTGCCGGACCGCAGCAGCGCGACCAGCAGGGGTATGCCGCCGGCCTCGCGTATCAGGTGCTTGCTTATGCGATCGTCATATGCGACACTGATCAGTGCGCCTGCAGCATAAGCCTTGGCAAGGTCTGTGCCGGACCGCAGCAGCGCGATCAGCAGGGGTATACCACCGGCCTCGCGGATCAGGCCTCTGCTCTCTACATCATTGTCTGCAACATTGCCTAGTGCGGCTGCAGCCCAAGCCTGAGCATCCCTTGCAACATTGGCCAGTGCGCCTGCAGCATGAGCCTGGCCATTGTCCGTGCCGGACCGCAGCAGCGCAACTAGTGGGGGTATGGCGCCAGCCTGCCGGATCAGGTGTTCATCTTCTTTTGCAACATTGGCCAGTGCGCCTGCAGCATGAGCCTTGCCATTGTCCGTGCCAGACCGCAGCAGCGCGACCAGCGCGGGTATGCCGCCAACCTGGCGGATCAGGTGCCTGCTTTCTGCATGTTCCATCGCAACATTGCCCAGTGCGGCTGCAGCACAAGCCTTGGCAAGGTCTGTGCCGGACCGCAGCAGCGCGACCAGCTGGGGTATGCCGCCGGCCTCGCGTATCAGGTGCTTGCTCATGCGATCGTCGTATGCGACACTGATTAGTGCGCCTGCAGCCCAAGCCTTGGCAAGGTCTGTGCCAGACCGCAGCAGTGCGATTAGCAGGGGTATACCACCGGCCTCGCGAATCAGGTCTCTGCTCTCTACATCATCGCGTGCAACATTGGCTAGTGCGCCTGCAGCCCAAGCCTGAGCATCAGCTGCTGAGCCTGCAGCCCAAGCCTTAAGCTTACCAATCGCTGTGCTGGACCGCATCAGCACGATCAGTGGGGGTATGCCCCCAGCCTGGCGGATTAGGGGTCCATGCTCTGCAACAGATGCAATATTGGCCAGTGCAAGTGCAGCGTGAGCCTTGCCATAATCCGTGCCGGACCGCAGCAGCGCGATCAGCGGGGGTATGCCGCCGCCCTCGAGGATTAGGCGCATGCTCTCTGCATCATCATGCATAAGATTGGCCAGTGCGGATGCAGCATGAGCCTTGCCGTCGTCCGTGCCGGACCGCAGCAGTGCGATTAGCGGGGGTATGCCGCCGGCCTCGCGGATCAGGCGGCTGCTCTCAGCATCAATTTTGTATGAAAGAATGGTCAGTGCGTGTGCAGCCCGAGCCTTGCCGTACTCCGTGCCGGAACTAAGCCGCTCGACCAGCTGGGGTATGCTGGCGGCTTTAGACAGCCTCAGGGCATCCAAATGCACAAGGAGCGACTTGAGGAGAGGCACAGCGAACTCTACAAGCACGAAAAAGGATGCCTCCAAGAAGATGACCTTGAGGATGAGTTCCACTGAAAAATCTACAACATCGCCAATGGTGACCATGCTTTGTCCGGAGGCAGTCTTCGTGGCTTCTTTGGTTGCCACGGTCCCCCACAATTCTACAAGAACAGTGCAAGCGCACGCATAAGATTTACTCCATGCTCAGACTTGACTGCTCAGACAGCAGACTTACCAGACCTGGGAACATGCATGCAAGCTATACAAAGCAATTGAGTGCAAAAGGTGCAAAGGCGTGCAAGCAAACACACGAGCAATGGTATAACAACAGAGGGAGGGGGGGGCGGGGGGGCGCAGACCAGCGCTAGGACTGATAACGCTACTAGCACTACGACCAAAACACGCAGGTTATATGAGGTAGGCAAGCAGGCATGAGACAGGGCAAGGCAGACCAAGGTGCAACCACCTGCTCAGGTGTGGCGTCAGGCCGGAAGTCTCAGCATCAGTGGATGCCAGCAACGACGACGACGACAACAGCGACGCCTCGACTGACTGACTGGCCCCCCTTATGCGCAGTGGCTGGACATTACGGCAGCAACTTGCTGCCGTAATGTCGCCCGATAGCACTACACGACCTGCATGCGTTTCAGCGCATGTCAACGCACCACAAGCCTTTGCCATCCCGGCAGACTCCCCTCCGGCTGCCACGTGCGCCTCGCACGTGCTTGCCAGAACCCTGGTCAAAACAAACAGATGCTAATCAAACCTGAATGGCCCACTCGCTTGCCGTTTTCCGGCCTTCATCCCGTTTATCAGGCACCTTCTACCGGAAGCTTTTGAACTGCAAGTCGCATTTGCACTTGCCGTTTGGCTCTCCGTTAGAAGCCGGAACCCAAGACCTCCCGTTTGTCTAACAGCGGGAAGCTTTGAAACGGACCTACACTGCATCGTTGTGGGTGAGGGCAGTGACTGTAACATGTAACGGACGGTTAGGTTGAGTGTAAAACTTTCCTCCGTTGCTGAGACGGAGGGCATATCTGCCCGCTTAGCCCCCCGTCAAAGCAAAAGGACCGGGAACAATTACAAACGGCGAATGGACCCTTACCACCTGTTACGATGTGCCTACATAGACTTGACAAAGAAAACCCTAATCTGGCAGAGGCGTGCAGGCGCAATGGCGGCGGCGGCGGCGGTGGTGTTGGTGGGTGGGACTACGCAACCGGGATGGGCCGCAGGGCATGCGGTGGAAAGCAGTAGTCGCCGCATTGCAAGCGCTGCTGGCATTGTAGCTGGCGGCCGGGTTGAAAGCCGAAGCGTCAAGGTTGGTGCATTCGGCACACTACTAGCATGCGACTGGCATCCTGTCCGAATCATGCACGATCAGACAGGATGCCAGCTGCATGCCAGCTGAAGCTGCTCAACCCTGCTTTGCAACATCGTATGCCCGTGCTCCTATTGCCGTCAGAACAACTTTCCAATGTGTGCAGTGGACCACAGCTTTTCTGGTCCTCACATGCTGCATGCCATCCCGCAGACTTGGTTTTGGTCACGCCATGCACAGACTGGCACTTTCTCCTTGCTTGTGAACTCGAGCTAGCAATGCATGCACAGACCGTGGGTTCATTTCGTTTCTAGATACGTCCGGTGTGTGTGCGAAACTCAGGTTGCGTTATGGAAGGTTTATCACCGAGCAACAACATTATGAGTACACACGGGCTATATGCGGTACCGCGCGTGTGCGTAGTACATGTTCAACACACATGCATGGTCGAATGTGCGTGCACGACGGAACCATGTTTGTGTGCGCTTTGCAGCTTCGCAATGCACACAACAAGCGGCAACCGCGTGAGAGAGCGCATGTGAGCTGCTCTGCCTTGAAGGAGGAGGAGACGAACCAATGGTCCCGTGGCCGGACTACCCAAAAGGTGGAGCTTGTGCTCGGACCGTATCTTGACAAGGCCATCACCGTGCGAGTCCCAAAGCCAAAGGAGGCAAGCATGCAATAAGCAGTGTCGGTCGTTACATATGGGGCAGACACGCGCACACACAGACCGTTTATGAGGCTAGCAAAGCACGAGGGTTGCAGTGATGTCCCGGCAGTGCGTGATTTGCGTGCACTTGCTGAACCAGTGCTATGCAACTTGTGCTCTGCAGGTTGATCAAGCAGAGGTGGACAAGGTCAGCTTACCAAGGTTCTGTGCCTGATACATGCTAACATTCAGAAAATGCCACTCGGGTGGTCACGCACCTTGTTATGCATGTTTGTGCAGGCGCTCAAGGCCAAACAGGACAAGAAGTACAACTTGGTGAGGGTCAACTTCACCGGATCCGGTGCCAAGATTGGTCACACGGTGAGTACCTCGCTCGCTGTTTGTGATTATGCTACTGTGACTGTGTTGCTGTATGTAGCTGATTATGTTGCAACCCATAACTGTCACCAGGTGAAAGTGAGCTTCAAGGGCGTATACGCTGAAGGCGAGAAGGCAGGTCAGGAGATACCTGGCACGAAGGCCAACATGTACGAGCTGGACATACAGGTACGACGCGCTTAATATTTGTTTTTCCATTGCCTCTGGTGGATGAGTTCCAGCACTCAGTCACACTACACCAAGTGACTCAACTGTAATGCAGGAGCGCACAGATGAGCCGTGGAGGTCATTTGTAGAGAACATTGTCCAAAAGGGTATGGGACAGGTGAGTGCGCAGTAGTTTGCAAGACAGCCATAGCTTGTGGTTGGTCAGCAACGTTTAGTGTTCGCTATCCTGCTTGCCCGCCAAGGAGAGGCCAAGATAGATACATCACTTGTAGTCATTGCTTGCATCCAACACCTAAACCTGTACAGAAACTGTGTGGCAAGGTGCACTGATTCCCGAGCCTTTACCACATGGTATGGTGTGATTGCCCACAGGAAGAGACGAAGACATTTACTATGCAGTTTCCGTCAGATTTCAAGGCACCAGCGCTGCGCAACATGAAGTGAGTGCCCATTGTTTGATCTTGTTCGCCTTCAAATTAGCAAAACTCTGAGAGTGACAATGTCTGATTATGTCACATAGGGCTCGGTTCACCCTGACTGTGCATGAGATTGCCAAGAAGGAACTAGTCACGGCTGATTCGCGCCCGCTGGAAGAGCAGAGGTTTGTTGTCATGCCGTGTGGTATGACGCAAGATGTCATCTTGCGTGTCCTTGCAGAGCGATTGCTTGTGACATTTGTGACTTTGCTGGCTGCCGCAGAGCTGCACTTGAAGCGGCGTTCCAAACTGAAGCTCAGCGCAAGTCTGATGAGGCCGCACTGGTGGAGATTAGGAAGGTTTTGCTGGAGACGTCCCGTGCGGATACGGACAAGGTAACAGTCAGCAGCTGGCCCACGCTGATTTTGGGGTTGATATGTGTTGATTAAGACTGGAGTGCTGACCATTGATTGCCATTGTTCACCAACAAGATCTTTCCTTGTTCTCGTTTACTTAGGTTGTGAAGTCAGTCAGCTGGGCAAAGTTTGGCGAGAAGTCTTTAGCAGACTTCACGTGGAACCTGATCCAGGAAGAGGTAAGGACAAATCCCTTTGTCACTGCGAGCTTAGCACCGCCGCATAACGAGCTTAGTTTGTTGGTTGTAAGGCAGAAAATAGTGCAAAATTGTGCGCACGCATGTGCGAATCTCGCCAGCAATACCAAACCAACACACACAATGCATGTTGCAGGTTGCAAGAGAACAAGGGCTGAAGATGGCTGAGGTCCCTGCATTTCTAATCAGCCAGGCGGACATTCAGTACTTGTAGCCGGGTGGTGTTTTGTAGGCTTGTGCTAGTGGTGGTTTCATGACAAATCAACCGTTGCTATTGCGCGCTAGTAGTAGGTCAAGATTTAGCTATATGCATAATTATATCCCAAAAGTATTGGACTAATGGAGTTGCGGCTTCATTCTCACTCATTCAGCCCAACTCTGCATGTGCTGCCTCAAGCCAGTGCAATGCGTATGCTTGACAATATACAAAGTTGTTACATCTGCCGCAACGCTGTGTGCATGAAAGGTAGTGCACTCTTAGAAAAGCTGTGCAAGGCATGCAACTCCCATGATGCGTGCATACTGGATATGCGTACGGTTGCTGTGTCCCTATACGCCAGTGTATGTCAATACGCCAGTGTTTGGCAAATCTTCTACGCACTTACCAAATTGAGCATTTCCTTATGAGATGGTAAACTTGGGGTTGGTCTTAAAGATAAATTTTCACTGAGACGACACATCAGTCGCGGGTGGCAGCTGCAATTGTTGCACCCACACGCAGACTAACTGGAGACCCTGATCCACACCAAGGAGCCAAACCGGACCAGCTACATACTAACTGCTGGCCAGAAGCGAAGCCCAAATCAGGTGCCCGATTGCGACTAACCTTGCTGCGCACCCAGCAAAGCACACTTTTTCACAGCAACCAACCAACCAACCAAGCAGCCAGCTATGACGTCAAAGTCAAATCTGATCCCACCAAGTGCATGTGGCAGCTGCAGCACTTGCAACCAACTACCTAGCCGGCCCATCAAGCTACACTCCTCGCCACGCACAACTTGTACTCCACGCACCACTTGCCGCCTCCGTCTCCATACACCACTTACCGCCTCCGCCTCTAGCTCCTCTTCCTCCGTCATCCGCCGCCGCCTGCAAGGGTAAAACCCTACCTGCTCAGCTCTGCGCATGCACATGATAAGCAGCACTGCAACAGAGCTGAAAGTGGTGCAGGCTTCGCCGTAGCTGCCGACATCGTGTGCGGGCGTCGTTGCCGGTAACGCTGATCGTTGTCATTGTGTCGTGGTTGTGGGTGTTGTCGCCGTGAGGGCGCGCACAGAAAGAGGAGGCGGAGTGTGCAGGTAGAGTAGAAGATTGTGTGTAAGCAAGTGATCTCCCAGGCAGCAGCAGCAGCAGCAGCAGCTTGATCAAGCAAGCAAGCAAGCATGCATTGATATGCAGATTGAAGTGCAGTGATAAGCCGAATTGATCTGAGCTCATGAGCGTGCTAGGCTGCTGAAGCTTTGCAAGCAAGCGATGTTGCTAGCTACCTGGCGCGACTTGAATTAACTTGCGTTCAGTTGCTTCCAGTGAAACCAACTGCCTCCGAAAATGCTAGTAGATAGCGCGGGCGGCTAGCAAGCCAAACGCCTTGCCGTCTGCACTTCAAACGCAGCCAAGTCGTTGAAAGAGAAGGTCGTTGCTGCAACAGCTTTTGAAGCAACTGCCACGCGGTGTAGACCGGAGGTGAGGTGTGATCAGCTGGCAGACATGAGTAGTTCTCAGCAGTACGCTTGTTGATGCCTGTTGATGTACTGTCAGCGACTGCAACGTCTACGCTTCCAGTGCTGCTTGGACACCAACGCTTGTCTGTTGTGTTTTTTACTTCGTCCAGCTGTGCCGGCAGCTGGACTTCGCCACCTGTTGACGGCATCCATCCCTTTGGCCGACGAACAAGTCATTGCGGTTGGGTCCTTCATCTTCATTGATGACTCCAAGGTGAGCGAGCGTGCTCGTCCTGAGTGCGTCATTCATCGTCATCAAGATGACCACACTACAGTCTCAGACAGGGCAGTGGCCATACCACAACTCTGGCATTGCATGCAGGCCGCCTTCACCGGCACTATCCGCCATGCAGCCGTCATCAAACAGCAGATGGGCTCGGATTGCCAGCGCGGCCGCACCCGAGCTGTTAACGCGCAAAGGTCAGTTGCTTGCGGTTGTTGTCATTATAGCAAGCAAGCAACTCACTATGTATGTGAATGTTGTCTTCATGTTCATCTAACAGAAGAACAAGCGATGGATACGGCTGCGCAAAGCATTGAGGGCGAAGTGGCCGAAGCAGACGAGCCCAACTTGCTTCCACCGGAAGACATGGACATATATGGAGAGCATCCAGCAGAAGAACCATTGCGCTTGGTGAGTGTTTGCATGTGATGGTACAAGCTGCCAACAGTGTACTCACATAAATTTTCACCCCATCAGGTGACTTGCAAGGCGTGCGGGCGAGTGCTTGTTGCAAGCCGATTCATGGAACATCAGCGTAAGCGCTAAACTGGTGGACCTGTGACTCTGATGCGTTCCATTGCATGTCTTTCAAACCAAGGAGGCCATGCATTGTGTACAGGTGTTTGCTCTGCGAGTAGTAATAGAGCGAATGACAGCGCTGCCGCAACTACATTGGGCGCCGCGGCTGAGGACGAGGCTCATGGTCAAACCTCACAAGCGACGCAGATGAAGAAGGGCAAGCGCAAAGCTGGAGCCGCAGGACCTGGTTAGTGGGTTGATGATTCTATTGGTATGGTATTATTGAAGTTGAACTTTCAATCAGTTGCATCGATTATGATGGAGGTTAGTTGCACATCAGAGAGTGAATGTGTGCGTCGGTGCGTGTGGATCAAACCTCAGTGTTTGGTTTGCAAGGCGATGCAGGTTGTCGGCACAGGTCCAATGGGTCAGCCGAGTCCAATGGCCGCGCTGCTCCTTGCCATGCCATGACCCTGCGTAGGAGGCACAGCCGTTGATGAGTCTCTTGCCGATTGGAAGTCATTGCTGCTGCAGCGTGTTGTGTTTGCCCACCCCACACAAAAGCAGTGTAGACGTAGGTACCAGCTACACACATATCTTTGACAGTCTTTTTGCAGTTGGTGCATGGTCCCAACAATGCTTGTTGCACTTGCTACAGCCTCGGCGGCTGGTGCCCTATTGACGCAGTGGATGGAAGGAGGAAGCAACGCTGGAGGCCCTTCGCCAACAGGTGGCATTGTAGTACACGAGTCCTATGCAACTTGTTTGCTACGATTATGGTAGGCAGGTACACCTGTACGGTAACACTCATATGCTGTTTCTGTGTTGCTTTAAGAGTTGCAAGCAGGCAAGGCTCATGTTAAGCGGTTCCCAGCTGCGAAGGTGGGGGACATTGGCAAGGCTGAGTCCCCCAGCACAGAGCTACCTGGTGCAGGTGAGCAGCTGCATGCATGCATGCTTGCTCGGGTTGAGAAGCAATGGCACTTGTTTGATTATGTGCTTGCATGTTAATGCGCGCACGGCAGGCTTTCCGCGCAAGAAGGTCAAGTTTACTGGCAACCCGTACGACCCTCCTTCTGTGGAAGAGCTCGACTACGTGTGCGGAGTCCTCACCCACACCGCAGGAACATATTGTCGAAGGCATGTTATGTGTGCGTGAGCAACTGTGTGCGTGAGCGCGCATGTGTTGTTTGTGTGTCTGTTGGTTGCGTGTCTACTTTTCTGATGGAGTGTCCAATCATCTCACAGGCCGCTCACATGCAAGTTTCATCCCGACGAGGCGAAAGAAGCCATCCCGAATCGCCGCTACCCGTTCCGTACCTTGTTGAGGGCTCTCCTGGCGTCCAAGAGCGCAGGGCAGTCCCCCGGGATGCAGTCCGGCACGGGCTTCTCCAAGGCCGCAACATACGGGCCCGCAAAGAATCACTTTGAAGACCCGACGGACACCCACGAGATGGGACTCGCGTTGGCGCTGGTCAACAACGTGTACTGCCTGCGACGGTACCGCATGCGGGCTCTTGTTGGAGGTATGGTATTGGGCGTGTTAATGCTGTTCATGTTGGTTATGTTGGCCATGGTGTGTAATCAAAGCTGTGCACGAACCAGCAACATGTGTTTGTGTTTAGGCTTGTACCAAGATGGCTGTGCTGCCATGGAGGCAGTCAAGCAAACTCCAGCACCTGCTACTACGGCTGCCTCGGGAGGAGTAGCGAATGACGCGCCACATGCTTTCTCACCCGATGCAGCAGCTGTCAAACCAGTGCCTGCTGCTGCAACCTCATTGCCAGAACCCAAACCAGCAGCAAGCACAGGTGCGTTGTGCGTAGTAGTTGACAAAATTCAGTGGGTTCTAGACAGTGTATGTGTGCAGTTGTTGTGTAATGCTATAAAAGGGGCTCGTGTGCATCAGCCGCAGGTGTTGAAGTTGCCAAGCGCAAGAAGCCCGGTAAGACGCTGCTCGGGCGGAAAGCCGCCTCGTTGGCTCAGCAGCAGCAGCAACAGCAGGTTCAGCAGCTTCTAGTGCAGCCGCCTTCTCCTGCTGTCAGCACGCCCTCATCACACCCCTCGCCAATGATCATGATGTCGCCAGACATTAAGCATGCCCGCAAGATCCAGGTTCGGCAGTGTATGTTGCCCTGCAATTGTTTGTCACACATGCAACAACAGCAATAATCACCAGTCACCTGTCTGCTATGAGGGTCTCAAGCCATGATCACCTTACAGCAACTGGAATACCATGTATACAACAACGATCGCTACCTGTGTTTATGTGCCGTTTTGCGTTGGGGCAGTTGCTCCAGCAGAAGCAGGCTGCCAAGGACTTGCGGCAGCAGAAAAAGGACGAGGTGAAGCAGCAGCGCGCTGAGATGAAGCAGCAGAAGCTGCAGGAGAAGGAGAAGGCCGCCGCCGAGCGCCAGGAGAAGAAGCAGCAGAAGAAGAAAGAGCAGGCACAGAAGAATAGGCTAAAAAGACAAGCCGCTGCGGCTGCTGCAGCGGCACCGGCACCGGCGGTGGCGCCAGCGATGTTGTTGCCTTCATCGGCATCATCGCCTCAATTACTAGGCTCAGCCCAGGCAAAGCAGCCCACTGTTGCAGGAGCCAAGCCGCAATTCCAGCCTGCTCCAGCGGTAAGAGCGTTCTAAGCATTGCACGCATACGTATATGCAGTACTTGCAGCAAGCTCTTTCAGGTGTAGCAACCAGTTGTTCCATTCTTCTGCAGGTGCCAGCTGGCAACCGGCCAACAGTGACGATCGTCAAAGCACCCGGTTTGACAGAGGCTTCTCCAAGCGCCAACTCGTCCTTTGCGCTGTAGCCAAGCTAGTGATGTGGGTGTCGTCGAATGCGTGCAGCTCCCCTTCTGTAAGCAGCTGATTACAAAAATCGTCTATCATTTGATGAACAGAGACCTTGAGCAAGGTAACCGGATAACCGGTTGATGAGTTCAGGAAAACAGCTGCGCATGAATTGCCAATGTCTCCATGGGGTTACAGCGCCGAATGGTGTCAAGCAGATGGACAGCTGTGGCCTTGGTGAATGATGCCACGCATGACATTGCGTATAAAGCAGCTTGACATAATTTGGTTATTACACGCTGCATGCTGTTCAGGAGGAGCCTCTATTGCTTATGTGCATATGGTAGAGCAACGGTGCCCTTAGTAGCATAGCAAAAAGCAACAAGCAAGACACTTTTTGAGCGGCAGCAAGCATCGCTAAACAACATCAACGAATCAAGGCATCATAAGGCTAAGCTATGGGGGTTTGGGTCCTATGTGAGTGCAGTGCAAAAGCAACGGATTGATGGCAGGAGCAGGAGCAGTGGCGGTGGAGCTACCTCCGGAGTACGGCAGAGGGGCAGAGGGAGAGGTTCGGCCTTGACTGACCAAGACAACCACTTAACGCAACGCCACCGCTAGACCAGCCCCTCGCCGTGCTTGCAGAACGATATGCAAACAACAACGCGGAGCGGCAAGGACAGAGCACATGCGAGTCACTTATGCGCAACAATGTGGATTAAACTAATAATACAGGGATGTTGGAAACATGCATAGCCCAAATGTCTTTACCTACATAAGATCAGGCTACAGTCATAAGAGTTATGGCCCATAACATTCATTGCCTCGTCGGGAGCTAATGGCACGCACAATCCCTTGGACGTTTTTCGCCCCACCCATCACTTCCTATCCAACCAAAACCTAAAACATGACAATATTTAAGCGTTTGATTCTACAACCCTTCGGCTCTACACATTGAAACAATGCGTTATATAGTGCTTGGCATCGCAAAACAAGTAGCCCCCATGGCTGAACTAGCTGTAATAATGCAGCATTGTTGTGCTGTTGCTAATCAATCAAAACAAGTTCTGCCCTGCTGCACCCGTGTCGTTTACCTCTTACTTACTTGCACAAACTTTCTCCCAGCTCGGGAACATTTACCACACACATTGCAACAGCCCCCTGCTAAAACCACACCCACAACTTGAAGGGAGTGGAAGGAGAGCCCCTTTAACAGCTTCAGTCAAGCTTCAGTCACCCAACATACAAGTAGTCTTGCAAGGCCAGCAACTTATTGCCACCACAAGGTGGTAGTCACACCTTTATCATAAGTAATAATATTCTTACCGCTGCTCTCCGACCTGCAGCTGGCACATAGCATGTTCAAGGCCAACAAGGCCTCGCCACCAATGCATTGACTTACCTATGTGACAGCCTGACCTGTTAACATAGGCTGACCTTGTCCACCCTCGGACACATAAACACATGCAGCACTTTTTCTGCCTTAGTAAATCTGCGCTTTGACACTGACCAATCGCGTACTTACTGATACAGAAGTACGGTAGTACTACTGCATTAGTAGTCACCACTAGTACAGTCTGAGACAGTGCTCTTATAGCTACTATGTCCTCATATACTGAGTGCATAAAAACTGACCTTATGAGCACGTATGTCATGTGCTACACACACCATGACTATATGTAATCCTCACATCAGTCCTTCTTTTTACTTATTACCACAAAAGTAAGGGCCTGAGTGTGATTCAAGCTAGCCGCAAGGGCGTGACAGCTGGTGTTCTATCTTGCTTTGTGGCTCCTCTCATATAATATGGGTTGGATGATGTGTCACAAAGTAGAGCTGTAGATTACAAATTCATGGATCATGCAAGTTGCAGGATTGTATGCAATATCGGCCCAAATACGGTTTAAACTGAATAAGTGCATATGATTAAACACAAACGCTTGTATGCGCTTCTCGAGTAAATTTATTTTTGCACTCTTTTTTTTAGTGCATAACAGAACTTAATGCAACTTGGCTGGATTACGCGCTAACTTTGTGCCACCAAATACTGCAATCAAGCAAGTGATAGTAATAAGATTATGATAATGGTCGTAATCAATCTACACCGTAATCTCACCTTCTTACAAATGATGATCTACCTTGCAATCATACTATATATGTCAATCCAAAGTCACATTGAAGTTTGAGCATCTTGTGAAATGCACTCAGAACAATGCATGTACACACTTGTTGTAATTGTAGCATGAACCCATATTAAACCATCAGCGCCTGTTGCTGTGACCTAGTGACCTAATGAAAACCCCTCATTTCGTTACAAGTGGTATCGGGGCTTGGCAAGCCGAAGGTTATGAGTCCGACTCTCGTTGGGAGATAGAAGTTCATGGCCTGGTCCAAGGCAGGCAGAAAAAGCACGAATGAGCAGCCTTCACTAGTCACCGCGACATGTCGCAATGCCGCGTGTGAATGCCGATTCCTAGAGTAGGAAAGCAGTCGATGACGTGAGTTCCCATACACGGAAAGTAGGTCGAGGTCCCTTTGGGTTGGATGGTAATGGGACATTCACATCCTCAGGGGGAGTAAATGTTACGATTGTAGCATCAATCCATACTAAATCCTCAACCATCAGCGCCTTTTGCTGATGTGACCTAATGGAAACCTCTCATTTCGTAACATGTAAAACACTGTGTACAATAAGTGAATACAAACTATAATGATTAGAATCAAACCCTATGCACTGCATTTATATTGGTAACAATGCAGAGAAAAAGCCTTGCTAAATTAGCGATGCTAATGCAATGCAAGCTGCAGTAATGTTCTCAAACAGCCCAAACTCAGTACGCCGGAGAAGATGCGTACAGCAAGGCAGAGATCTGCACGGCCTATAGCGATAAGGTTCTACGCAGACGGCGGCAGCGTCGGTGGCGGCGTCGGTGGCATTACCGGCGTCCTGCGTCCAGGCAGCGTCCGTTACCTTGCTACACACATGCAGGAGGAGGGAAATGCACTCTCTCCTGCTGAAACGGCGTCGTTTGCCCCTGCAAACCATCAAGCGGCGCTGCTGCCTGAGAGCCTGAGGCGCTTCCTGGAGGCCCAGGGAGTGGACGTTGCCCTGTATGACCTCAACAACGGCCGCCCTCCACCCCGACACACAAGGTATATTGTTGTGTTGAATTCGGTGCGATTGGAACTGCTGAGTTGAAGGCCGGAAGTTTGTTTGTTGATAGTAGTCCTGCTGTGGTCTCCGGCGGTTGTCATGGCTGGCTGCTGCTCTGCATGAGTCAGCGCATTGAGTCTTTCCTCGTTGCTGTGCTTTCTCGTCTGTCTCCTTCAAATAGTACGGCCCCGAAGGCTGGCCCAAGGCCAGCTTCCTGGTCCTATGGTTTTGTCATTGTTTGTTCTCGCGCGTGCATTTGTTAGTTGCGTGCGTGAGAGCGTCTTGTTTGTTCTTCGTCACTATGTTATTGGTCAGTTGTACATGCATTCGAGGTTGAACACAACGCATGCATGCCACGTTTCTGATAAATCAAGCATGCAATGCCAGCCTCTCAGGCGCACGCCACCAAATCTTCCATGCATGACAGCACCACTCTTTCACAGGTTGAAGCCCGGCACAACGCCCGAGACACTCCAATTCCAACAACTGTTGAGCGACACACGCCTTGTCGCGCTGGGATGGCTGCCGGGGTTTTACGTTCTGAAACGCGGCGGCGATGATGGTGAAGTTGGTTGTGATGGGGAGATTGGCATTGCGAGGCTGCCGGCGTACAAGCAGGGCTTGGTGAGCTTTGGTGTTTGGGGTGCTGTGTGGGGGATTTGAATGGAGTGCATAGGTGCACTGGCACTTGTGCCTGTGAGCGTGTGTGTGTGCACGGTTGTGCATGCGCGCGTGTGTGCGTGCTTGCGTGTATGATGTGGGCATGTGTACATGCCATCTCCAGCGCACGCGCGTGTGCATGTGTGCGCCTCTGTGTGCTACTCACACAGATCTCGTGGGTGTGTACGCGAGCATGTTTTTGTGCATGTTACCGTGCATGCATGTGTGTGTGCGTATGTGCTCAAGCGTCTGCATGTGCGCACGCGTTCGTGCGCGCTTGTGTGCATGCGTGAGCGTGGGTGTGTACGCTGGTAAGAATGTGCTGAACTACACCCAACTGTGCCCAATGCACACCTGATTGCCTTGCCATAACAGCCACACACTCAGTAGACTGCATGCAATCACTCACTCTGCATTCTACTCTTCACGCATTGACACAATTGTCTAAACAATTGCGTCAATTGTCTCAACAACTGCCATGTTGGGAGCAGATATACGGGATGGATGCGGCATCGGGCGCGGCCGTCACAGCCTTGGACGTGAGGCCAGGCGACAACGTTCTCGACTTGTGTGCAGCTCCAGGTGAGAATGTGTGTGTTTCAATCAACACATATGCTGCTGTGCTGTTATGTAACTGTCGTGACACTGATAGTGACATACATAACACCTTTGTAGGGGCGAAGCTTTGCATGTTGGCGGACTGTCTTTCGCCCTCACAAGCAGCGGCCGATAACCTTAACACTGGCGCTATCGCCAGTGCAGGCACAGTCACCGCAGTGGATATCGCCCCTAGGCGCCTCGCCGCTTGCCGCACAATGCTCAAGAAATACAGGTACAGGTTGTTGCGAATTGTGTTTGATGGGGGTATCACACGTTGTGAAATCTATCTAACAGTTCATTGATTGGGTAACGAACAGTTCACATTTTCCATAGGCTGTCCAATTGCTTCCTGGTGTTGGCCGATGGCACGAAATTCCAGCCGGAAAAGGTATGTACGGGCAACAAAAGTAAAAGCGATGTTGGTGGTGCTGTTGTGACAACACAACAACAACACGACAAGCTGTCGAAGCGGGCGAGAGGTAGACTCAAAGACAAGGCCAAAAAGGTATGCTGAGGATTTTGAGTACCACACTGATAGACAATCAGAAGACAGTCACACCATGTATGACTAAGTGGTTTTAGGAATTGAGATTGACTTATTGTCGTTTTAGGACCTGCTGAGGCGGTTTGCTTTGGATCAACAAACTCCTCAGTTGTTTTACGGGCCTCAAGCGATCACAGCTGTTCTCCCGCACTCATTCAATAAGGTATGAGAGTCAATGACAGAGTTGTGGTCGCAACATTTCAAGTCGTTACGGATGCGAAAGTCAGCCAATTATCAACTGATGTGTGTGGCGGCTGCAGCATAGGTTCTTGTTGACGCGGAGTGCAGTAATGACGGCTCCATCAAGCACATTCTGATGAACGAGGGGTTCATTCGCGAGCACGCTGATCTGTTCAGCCCGGAGCGGCTGGCAGCTTTGCGCACTTTGCAGGTATGTACCAATCGGTGTGCAATGGATTTCCTGTACATCAATATGAGTGATGTCTTGTTGTTCGTTTCTTTAACTGTCGGCTCTTGCTGCAGCGCGGGCTGATTGCAAATGGTTTTCGGCTTTTGCGTCCCGGCGGCACACTCGTGTACAGCACGTGCAGGTGGAGCTCACATCTTGAGTGACTAGTTGGGTTGTGAGAAACATGCGCGCAAGCGCACGTGCACGCACACGGACATGCACACACTGCACGCACAAACGCACATATCCATCATTCTCATGAACACTTGCTGATGGACGGCTTTCATTGTTCTATGATGCAGTCTGACGCGAGCGCAGAACGAAGACATCGTGCAGTGGCTCCTTGACACCCGTACAGACGCAAGTCAGTGAACACCTCATAACACCCACCCCTCTTCACTATGTGAGAGCCATACTTGTCAACAAGTTGATTTAAACCTCTCTTCCTCAGGTTTGGAAGCAGTCCCAAATGCTGCGCACTGGCCCTGCCGCCAGGGCGATATCGCTCATACGCTGCGGTTCGACCCGTTGACGTCGCGAACGGGGGGCCTTTTCATCGCTCGCGTGCGCAAGAGAGCCTCCTGATGCGGACATTGGTTGGTCCTTGCTGAGCACATAGATATAACAGTACGTTGTGGTTTATAACATTGTCCTGCGTAGCGTAGCGGAGAGACATGGTACAGAGAACCCACACACTGCCAGGCGCGTCAGATGCTTGCCAATTCGAGCTGAATCGTGTAGGGGCTCAGGAACTCGCATCAATTAGGCATGCAATGTGTGTGTACGGGGTGCTCGCTCACATGTGTACATGGCTCATAGTGTGCGTGGGTGTGTACAGAAAATGCTAGGTGCAACACATGTATGCTTGAGTGCGCATGCGGCTGTGCGCATGTAATGGCGTTTGCTGCGCACATTTACTTTACCGTGTAACACCACTGCATATCAGTACTCATAGAAGATACGGGCTCTCATGCATGGCGCAATCCTGGCAGTCTGTTTATACGGGCTACAACCAGCCCAAGCTAAGCTGGTTTGAACCAACATGCATTTGGACTGACTGCATTTAATCTGGAGTGAGATCAGGGCTCAGCAATTCAGTTCAGCTTGCTCCACTCAGCGTGTACATAAGACGCAAAAAACAATTTACAAATGTAAATCTACATGAACACGCAGTGCCACAACCACATAACAAGCACAAACCAATTTGACCACTGGGTCGAGGCATGCGCTTGCATGCTATCCTCCTACTACCCCTACCCCTATCACTACTGCCCCCCTGTTAGACATGCATGCATTGCAGCTGCCTGCACCAGCGCCATGGTTGGGTCACATTCTGCTTCGTGTACATGGTTCAAATACTGCAAACACTTTACTTGCACGTATGCATGTTCGCATGTTCGCATTAGCACCTCGCATTTCCTGTGTACCACTGTGATGTCGCCTTCATGCACTGTAGCGCACTGGTGGCACTCAAGGCATGAAGTTTATCAACACAGGTAGGGATAGTGCAGCGTGTGAGGTAGTGAATGGACCCGGTGGTCAACCTGACAATGGTGTTGTTGGTATGCGCTATGTCACTCTGTATGCTGCTGACTGTGCATGCCACTATGCATGTGCATTGCCGTTTCGCATTGTATGTACAAACACATGCTGCAATTGAACAGAAGTAGTTGTACACCACTACCACGCAAGCAAATAACTTCAATCACCTAACACCTACCAATTGGCGCTGCCTTTGTGCTGTGCTGAGCACTAGCCTGTAATGACGCAAATGTGCACTGCGAGAAGCCCTTCTCCCAGTGTGACTACAAGTATTCTGCTGCAAATGGCTATCAAGCTGATGCGCAATGCTTGCGTATCAGCCTCATGAAAAAAAGCCTTGTCACACGCACGCGCATGCTATGATTTTGAACCTAGTGTTGGTTATGAGGGTGCTGCTCTTTGCGGGAAGTAGTTGTGCGGCACCGGTGTGGGTGGCGGCACGAACTCGCAGTTGTTGTCGCTGCTGCACAGGTCTTTGCGCATTGCCACGAGCGCCATGGCCGCGCCGTCGTGCTGCGCGTTCACGTACGCGCTGATGGTGTTGTTATTGTTGTTGTCGAGGTCCACCTCGTCGACCTCGCCAGCCGCCTGCTGGCATGGCTTCACAGGCTCACCAGCAACTTTCTATCAATAACCAGCATGTTGATATATAAGCCACCTTATCTTGATGTGGTACATACCCCATGTGCATACCCGTTGTTTGTTCTTGAGGCCGCGGTAGCGGTCGCAGCGAAACGCGGGCGTGTGCACTTGTGGCTCTCCATTGAAGGCGTCACCACCTTGTTGTTCATTGGAGTGTGATTCGTTGTTATTGTCGCTACGCTGTTCACACTCTCGCTCAACCTGAGCAGCAGACCTGCCGTTTCTCTGCGCAGCAAAACCCAACATAAGCGTGAAACAATACCAAGTAAAACATGTTGTTGTTGTCGTTCTTGTTTTGGCACACTCACCCGTGGTGCATGTGAACGAGGTGTCTGCGAGGCTTCATCATCAGACTCGGCGGAGCTTTGTGCCCGCCTCCTGGCCAGTCTCAGCCGTTGACGGGTGCATGCGGCGGTCGGAGCTGCGGAGCTGCTGGCGCCGCGCACAAGGGCCTCAGGGTCCGGCAGCGACCAGGCCTCATCATCACCTGATGCAAACAAGCTGAGTTATTCTAGTTTCAGTAAAGTTGGGACGGTTGCAACGGTAGCCACATGACAACTTGGCAATCAGGATGCCAATCAGCAACATGTTGCTTGCAGGCAAGCATATTCTCTCACACCTGAGGCTGGGATGCGGCGGCGCTTTGGGGTGGCCTTGACAACAGCTTCATCGCTGTAAGACAGCACTGAGGCCCTCCGATTACTGTTCCTTTTCTTCGTGCTGCGCTGCGGTTGCCGGCGTGCACGCGGGCGCGGCTCATCCTCATTTTCATCCTCATCCTCATCTGGCCTACCAGCCTTGCTGCAGGCTTTCCTCCTGGCTGCTGCACTCGTGCGCCGCGCATTCCTTCGCGCCGCGTCGCGGTCATTGCTGTCATCATCGCTCGCGGCAGTATTGTTGTGATTGGCGTCACCCACGGCAGCCTCGATCAACCTGTACTCCCACCGGCTGGTTTTCGCACTGTGCCTGCGGTCAACAACCTTCCCCGCGATGCGCTTCCCGACAAGGTTCTTCAACACGTTGTCAAGAAGCCCCGTGTCTCCAATATACTGGCATATAAAAGTTAAAATTTCCTTGAAGGTTTGATGCGTGTAACATTAATGAGCACATCACAGTTGCTACAAAGACGTTGAAGGAACACCATCGCACCTGGCGGGCTTTGTCGCGCAAGTCTTGGCGCTCAAGGCCTTGGTTGGATGGAAGAGAGTAGAGGATATTGTACACGACGCCGACAGCAACGTCGAGGCGCTCCTGGGACCAGCGCACGCTTGGCGACACGGTGAGGATGCGCGGTACTGCATGCACACAACAGAAGCAAATACTGAGCTACAGAGGTTTGCAATGGTGCATGCTTTGAGCAGAGCAGTTGGTTGTGGTCTTTCTTTGCTCACTTGCATGCAAGCCGGCGGGTGGCAAGAGCGTCTCATCAGCGATGTCATCTTCCTCAGGCAGAGCAATCTTGGCTTGTCCAGGCCGCATGCGCAGGTCGTGCGTGCTGGCGGTGGCGGCGCCGTTGCGCATGTGTCCTTCATTTATGTCTTTGTGCAGCTGTCGCACCATCTGGCGGATGTCCTCCCGCAAAGCTAGCCATCGCGCTTCCACCTGTGTCAAGCACAGTTATGTGGACAAGTGTAAAACATTCTTGCAATTGTTGCACGTTGGTCACATTGAGATTGTGCGACTTACTGTGGCAAATGTCTGGGCCTGAAGCACTGAACGCTTCCAACCGTCGAGGTCTCCCACATGGATGAAGCCGCCATGGCTCTGATTGGCCAGCGCTTCTTGCAGGGTGGCGACAGAAGCTCCTACCTGGTGGTAATGACACATGACATGACAAAAGACATCATTACATTAGTTGTCAAGAGTTGACTGCTGGTACAATGTGTGTACCTGCGCAATGGTTTCGGCGACTCGTGTGTCTTCTGCCCATTTGCTGCGGGCGCTTGTGCGCGAGCCAACACGCCAAGCAGGAAGCAGAGCTCTTGGGATGGCGGACTCCACAGCGAGCACCTCGTGCTGTCATGAGAGGAGGTGGTAAGCGCATGGATAGGCATTTGCAGCTGTGCTGCAGTTTTCCAGTAGCTTTGCTGGTGCTCACCTTTAATGCAAGTATGCGACGGTGTATTTCGCCTGTGTGCTTTTTCACCACATGTGCTCGTGCCGGTGTGTCATCTTGTTCATGCACTTGAAGCTGCAACACAAGCAGCAGTTGGCATATGATAGGAACATCAAGGTCATTGCAAGTTAGAAACATGCAAATCACATCAGCTCTGCAGCAGAAGAAATGTATGGACAATTCTGTTCAGGCTCTACACGTGCTGCGTTGTCAACCAAATGATACCTGCTTTGCAGCGCGGCAGACTGCTCGCCATTCATGATTGTCTCCGCCATCCTGCCAGCGCTCGGTGATGGCGGCAAGAACGTCCCTGGCGCCGCCCAAGCCGTCAACGCCCTCAGCCACATACCTACAAGCAACCGCAGGTATTGTTTTGTTCACACTACGAGCACGCGCACAGACTCGTTACTGCAGTGCAGCTACACTGCACAAGTCAATAGCAGCAGCTACTGTGACAGAACAGCTTTAGCGGTTATTCTGGAAATTGCAAGCACACGTACGTTCCACTTGACGGCTCGGTTGTTGCGAGCTTGAGCTGCTTCAGTACATTAATGCCCTTCTTCCTGCAGACACGCCAGCGTGATGCAAAAGTGCTTGCTTAAGAAGATAGCACAGCTTACCCAACATTGTAATGTCACACAGCAAAGAGCAACAGCTGCGCTCTTACCAGGAATGGCCTGCGCTCTTCAGAGCGTCTCTTCCAGGAAACCTCTGCAAGCAAAGGCGTAAAGCAGTATCAGCTAATCGGGAAAGCGCTGGGCAAATTGTCACCGTAACACGTCGCTTGCGTGGGCGAAGTCATCTGATAATACTGAGCCAGCCATGAGAAAGATTGTAAAAACCCTTGGAAGATGCTTACGGCATGTGGTTGAGCTTGGCATGGGGCCCAACGCATTTGGGAAGAATGTATACTAAGCAGCAAGACAGTAGCCAGAGCAACAGTTACCCCTACACAACTTGCTGCCTGCAAACTTGGTAGCTGAAACAGGTCAGACCCACTGGGAACCCAATTGGCAAGCAGTTATTACATTGACACTGGTCGGCCGGAGCTTGCGCTGGGGTAACGATGCAGGCGCTGGGTTCAACACTGTGTCGTGCAGCCCTTGATAGGGCAGAAACAAATTGCCACATGGCTAACCCCAAAGGGCAAAGTGACTTGGAGGAGCCAGCCCGGGTGTTATGTACTCCGAGCTTCGCTGAGCAGAGCAGAGAGCTCCACTGAAGAATTGAAATGCAAGGCTAGGGTTCTTACTGCACACTGGGTCTTCACAGCAGCAAACGGCACAAGTTCTTACCATAGCATGAGGTCCCGCTATAGAGACCGCTTCCGCCAGCAGGTGGAGCGCCGCCTGAAGATCGTCCATGGCGGGCGGGCTCGCCATCCTGCCTGGCTGGGGGCAGTAGCCGAAGCTCCGCAAGTCTAGAGAACTGGAAGCTCGCCTTGTTTAGGGGTTCAGGCAGCCTTCAGGCTGCTTGTTGACAGGCAAGAAGCAAAGGGTTCAGCCCTTGCCGCAATTCTTCTCCTCTCAACCGCAGCTTCCGCCCTTGAAGTAAGGTAGCTCACCCTTGCAGAACGTCCCTCATGCTCTTGAGACTAGTAGCGCCTACATAGAGCTGGCTTCAAGTAGCAATACCTGCTGTACAACTAACGCTACCACTGCCAATAGTACTACACATAGCTACAGCAAGAATCAAGCGGCCCTCAATGCATGCTGGCTATCCTAAATCACCCGCTGCAAGCCTGCAGCATGCAGTTCAGCCAGTTCGCCGCCGCCTTGCGCAAGCCGCCACTTGCCTTTTGCGATATCAACAGTACAGCTCTCTCTCATTTGCATGAGTCGTCACTCATGCATGCATGCATGCATGCATGTGCATGCAGTACATGACTCATGTATTGCATGATGCAAGTCGGCTGCTCATGCAATGGTGTTCTGCCCTGCATGCATGCAGCGTTCATGCATGCACACTTGCCCTTGGATTGTTATGTTGACATAACGAACAAGGTCTTAATATTGGGATACTGCTTGATATCACCTCTCTGCGACAGGCCAGAGCTGCAGCGGATGTACTCAAGTCTGCCCCCTCTGTCGCCGCCGCCAGCAGTATCTTATGGCGCCCAGCAAAGATATACTTAATACATGCCAAACCGCCTTCAACAGGTCTTAGCTTGGGTGAGGCTGCGACTATATGTTGCATAATAGAGCTTGCATGAGTCCAACATGCTCTCAAGCATGCATGCTGGACTCATGCAAGCGCTCAACATGTCTGGTTTGCATGCCACTGGTAGACTACATGCGCTATGCTTATGTACCATATACAGGCATGGGTTGTAAGACAAAACTGTAAGTTTCACCTTGCGGTGACGGTGCCATACACCTCTCGCACAATGCGAAAAGGGCGCGTGCATGGCTACATGCACGCCTTACTCAGGGTACCACGCCTTTTCGGGCTGTCATGCAGCTTGCATGGGTCCATGCAAGGCTCTGTCGTATTATAACGGCGCCGCAGCCCCTTGTCACGCGTCATAGCAATAACGACGACGCAACGTACTCCCTATATTCATACTAAGTTGAAAGGTGCCTCAAATTAGCCTATATTCTGCATGGCTGCATGCGGAAAGCCGCGGCTGCGGTAAGACCCGTAGAGCCTTAAGCCTTAACAGACTGTCACTTGGCGCTGACTACGGCCCTTAGCTGTATTTCGTCTCTCTCCGCCTGCAGGTGATTGGCACGGCATTAATAACACCACCCGCCTGTCCCTGCCGCCAGGCTGATGAAGCTTCCTGTGACGCTTGTTGATAAGCTCAACCTACCTGCTTGAGAGCCCATCAACAACTGCGCGCCGACGGCGCCTGGTTGCAGGCTGTGATGCGCGACATGTGCTAATCAGTGTTTCATGCAAAAGCATACTGGTTTGTACATGGTTACTGTCGCAACAGAAGGAGACTGCAATTTACAGTGTTGGGTATCGAAAGTGTAATGCTTATACCCAATATCCTTGTAATCATGAACGTCGTGCAGTGCAAGCATTCCAATGTGATGCACGAGCATGCATACGCTTTCAAGTCACTGTACATACTGCCACCGTGTGCGTGAAGTGGGCACTTGTGCTGCACGGTTGCGCTGACTTGCTGGTTGCGCAGCACCTTTAGTACAGCTGCGGCAATTTGAAGGTGAGCTTATTGCCAAGCAGTGTTCCCTGCAAGAACATGTACAAGTGATGCACTGGCAGCTGCAGTGTGCATGTGTGGTAGCTTCGCGGCTGCCAGGTATTGAGCAACATGCACACAGCTGTGACGGTTGCTTAACTGACCCCAGGAACTGTCTGGCTGGTCTCTGTGCCTGTCAAGCTGCTGCTTCTGGTCTGCTGTTTGCAGTACGCTGAGGCAGCTGCTTTAGGTAGACTGCGCAGACAGCGTGCGCTCTTGGTGTCCTTGGCGCTGATGATGATGTCAACAGTGCAAGTCCAATGTGCGCATGCGCATGGCTACATGGCTTTTCCCGCCACTCGTGGCTGCATGCACTGGCTCGGCTGGCCAAAGGTACGTTTGAAGGGCGATCGCTGCAGCGTGTTTGGCAGTTCCCTGCTTGCCAAGTTAGCTTGTGCACGTCCATGGATGCGGCCCATGCTGAGCACGCAGTTCACAGTGTTGCAAAGATTTGAGCTTACACCACGCACTGCACCATGCGCAGTTACCATGCATGGTGTACAAGAGCTAGTGTGCTAGATCAGTAGCAGTGTGCTGAAGCTGTTCGCGTGTGCAGGTGGTGCCCAACTACTGCTGTTTCTGCAACAACGGTGAGTCGGTTGCTCATGTTCAACATCACATTGCAGCGAGTTTGTCTATTGTTGCCGATAGACAGCAGTACCTTGTCTTGCTAGCATGTTTACTCCTCGTGCAAGTTGAGCTTTCAACCCGGGTGTGGGCTGCTGGCCCAATGGCACTGCAGCTGGAGGAGCCTCCCTGACAGGTGCTACCAGTCAACATGGTTTGTGCGGTGACCCGTACAACCAGCCACAGCTGCACATGGTAAGTACCTTATCATGAACGTAGCTGCGTTGAAAGTGTAGCTATCAGCAAGGTGCAGCACATGCACGCATTCACGCACTAACACGCGCACGAATGCGCGCAGTGCCAGGCAGCCTGCTATGAGTCATATTGGCTTGCCTAGAACCGTGCATACGAGGGCACAGCCGTGGCCATTAGCAATACATGAGCTGAACGCCTGTGCTGTACAGAGCCCTGGCGGGCAGTATGCGCTTGGCATAATCGCAGCCACCTTTCAAGCAGGACAGGTCGTCGACATTGAGGTCACCACGCACCACCAAGGGGCCTTTGAGTACCACCTTGCCCGCTGCCAGACCCAAGCCTCAAAAGCGATGCTACACAGGCGTGCGTGTGAGTTTGTGCTTGCCTTGCTGCTGGTCAGAGTTAGTGAAGTTCACGCACTTCAAATTCAGGTGCACTACTTGGCACTGGCAGTATACACTGACATGCTTGTTCGCATTGTCCACACCATGCATGCTGCCACCGTACCATACCCCTTATATACACTGACATGCTTGTTGGTTCTCTACGGTCTTAACTGCGTCTGTGTTGTTCATCACGCTCCGGTTGATGTCCTGTTCAGGGTTGCTTTGACAAGTATGTGCTGGAGCGAGCTGATGACAACGGCACGCTGTGGTTTCTTCCACCGCAGCCTTTGAACGCCCAGGCTGTTTACTACATAACTTACAATAGAGCTACTAGAAAGCGTGCTCAAGCGAAAAGGGGGCCAGATGTGTTGCACACCAATACAATCAATGCATGCAAGCACAGGCGCACAAGCACACGCGAGCACACCCAAGCATGCACATGCAGTACAGACTCCCTGATGGCGTCAAAGCCAAGCGCGCGGTGCTGCAGTGGCACTACATCACACAGGCAACAGGTGCACAACGTGTGATCAAGCAACTGGACCTAGGCATGATAGTGTCTGGCATTGACCGTCGTCACGAGGCTTCATTAACGCAGAGCCATCACTGAGTGGCACTGATGGCATCAGCACGTCGAGCACATGACACTGCGGCAGTGTCATGCTGCACACCACGTTTCCAGTTTGCTTTGGCTTGGTGAACTGAGGGTAGACTTACACTCCGTTCAGAAACTTGATGCCATCAAGCTGACGGTCAGGCATCTCACGCACGCACGCACCCACGTACGCACAGACATACACACGCATGCACACTGCACCTGTGCCACATGTGTGTGTGGCACACATGCGCATGCGCGTCGTGCATACGCACGCACACTGCAGGCGGGCGTGCATGTGCCACACGAGGATATCACCACAAGGTTATCACGCTTGTCGCAGTCGCTACCACCACCAGCGTGTCCACATGACATGCTGCTGTTGTGGTAGCGACTGTGACTGTAATCATCACTGCAAACGGGTCACGAACGCTCTCCACTATGTCGTGACGGAGCACAAGCAGCAGCAAGCATTGGCCACTCACCGGTCCATTGGTGTTTGCAGATGCAACCAGGAGTCTTGGCTGAGCATGACAACGTCCCCTGGCAACTTACTGCCCAACCTTCCCATATGCGGTGGAGACGCTATCCCTGAGGAGTTTTGGAACTGTGCGGATATTGCCATTGAGTAGGGGACCGGCCCTGCGGTACGTCACACACATGTTTGCCATGCTAACTCAGCGTTGAATGCCAGTTATGTACCTACCATTCGCAGGTACATACGCCATGCACCAACGCAGGCCGCCTGCGGCACACACGACTTCTGTGCTGCATGGCTCATTGCCTGTTGTTCTTGTTACGACCATTGGCAGGAGAACCAACCAAGGCTTTGCACCCACGCGCAGCGTCCTTTCCTTTGCACGGTCTCGATTGTCATTGTAGCTGGTAATTACTGACATTGCCGTGATAGCTGGCCAGCAATCAAACCACCTTGCAGTGGTCCTGCACGTGCCTGCATCTGCCAACACGCACAGGGACACGCACGTGCACGCATTCTACTGCAAGGTTGGCTGCAGGCTTGTAATGTTTCTGAATGAGTGGCAGCTGCTGGTCTAGCAGCTACCTGCACATTGCCCAAGGCGGTGTATTCATATTAGGCTAATATAGCTACCGTCGCTGTGCCACACAGTCAGTGACTGTTGGTGATTCAGGAGCAGGCTACTACTCTTTGGGGCCTTAACTTGACTGCGTGTTGGTTTCTATGACCGTCATAGTTACTGTGACACTAACAAATCCAGTTTTCGCCTTCAACGCCACGGACCCCGTTGTGTTTGCCAGTTGTTGGTGATGCGTTGCCCATCAATGTGCATGTGATGTTTTTATTCCTGATGACTACCCAGACAATCGTCAGCAGAGAAGAAGAGTCGTCGTAATTCTTCTTTTCTGCATGCCCAAACTGAAAGCATCAGAAAATACATCACTAGGTTCGTCACGGTGCTGCAAATGATGCTCACAACACCAGCCCGCGGCGCAACGTCACATGCGCGCACTCACATCATCACAGTGTTGACTCAGTGACTGTGTGCATACGTGATTGTGTGCTTGCAAATTGGCTACCTCCAAGAGTGGTATACTTCATGCGTATGTGTCTTGTGCACGTTTGTATACGCATGTGGCCAGGCATGAGGCGGTGCACTCGCTGCCAGCGCCTGCTGCGCTCTCGTTCGCGCAGGAAAAGAGGTCAAACCTTACGCCACTTGCCTGCAAGCCACAATACGCAGCGTCTACCCTACCATGCACAGTGCGTGCCGCACTGCATCGGATGCAGTGCATGGCAGGCCAACAAAGGGCCGTAACAGGTCAAGTCAAAAGGCTTCATACGAGATCACGAAGTTGAACCCGTCATGTGATGATTTACTTATGTCCTTGCATGCTACTAGCATGTTACTATTAACATGGCGCATCCCTAGAATGATAGTTACCTTAGCATGCACATTTGAGGTTTGTAATACCTTTCTTATTGTGCATGCTAAGCTAGTAGCATCATGTTGATGGCATGTCAACAACACTGTTATTTGCATAGTATGTATATACATGGTCATGAATATGGGATGAATGAGAGTTGATCAAGTTGGTGTTCACTACGTATCATATCATTGGAATGTACAACTTACAAAAGTCATTGTTGCGTAACATAAAAATGCTAACTTTTGAGAAGTGCATGTATTCACGCGAATCGTAAAATCGTAATTGTAAAGCCTATGTTGCAACATGACATTATATAATAATCACAACCTACTCACACAAGTTGGTCTTACAACCTACTCACACATTAATCACAACCCACTCATATGACACTATTATAATAATCACAACCTACGTAACATTATCACACGTGCATGGATAATGCAATAATAAGTCGATGGTAATCATCAGTATTACAATACTTGCACGCGCTTGGCTTACCGTCGCTTATAGTACATGCAATTGTTTATACAATTTCATTTAAGACATTATAGAGTATAAGGTGTTGATGCGTTGTGTTTTGGCTTGTATGATGATTACATAAAATGCACATCACGTGCATAAATGCATTGCGTTGCGGCTCACAAATAGTCAATAGTTTTGATGTGCTACAACGTTTGCTCGGCCGGAACCAGGGTATAAGACCAAACAAAGACATTATGATTTCGCAAACGCACAACAGTGGATGTTATCATGTACACATGCTTAGACCCATCATCAATTAAGCAATTAATTCAAGTATTGTACATATTTAACAAGTAACAAAACAAGATTTGATAAAGCGAATTTTTTACAGCTCGCCTGCTGCAAGTAGCCCTTCATTCAAATACTATTAACACTGCACATAAAGCAATGCACTGCGCATGTTGATGCATGCAATTGCATAAATAAATTTAGCATGTATGTGCTTGCAAGTAACGCGTGCTTGTTGCATAGCATACCATACCATAACAATTGATCCTTACGACTGAGTTAACATATGCAGACCATTGATATAAGTTTATGGATCTAAACCCAAGCGGTGTTGTTCATAAGAATGAGATGTGCGAGGGAGACTTCTCAAGAGTCTACACTGTACCAGTACACTGACCGGCTACACCAACTCATGACCTAGTGTAGACGGGTTGTTCTGTGGTTTTTTGTTGCGTAGCTTAACACCAAACTACTGCGTTGCCCATGTAATGTGAGTCAGTCATTACACTACTTTACTGGTATCTAGTGGGGCTTGGATGAGGGCTCGCTTAGGGTTAACTTGATTAAAGTCGCCTCTTCATTTGACGCTAACACTGCCACGCGGGCACGCTTGAATCTGCGAACAGAGTTTCCGCCGATCGGCGCAAATTGAATTTGGCGCCAAACCCTAAACCGCGTCCGACAAATCCCTAATTTGAGCCCGCCAGCTGGCACCATCTCCGTCACCGCCGCTGCCGCCGACGCTGCTGACGCCATCGATCTCGAGGACGACACGCTTGACGTGGACACGCTGCAGCATTCCCGGGGGCTTGGTGACTGTGATTGGTTATTGTAGAGTGGCACAGGCTTCCTGGTTGTTGGAGTTGGCTGGAGAACAAGGAGCAGGCTGTGTGGTTGTTGGGGACTGCTTACGTGCTGTTGCTGCTGCTGGTCATTTGGAACTAGGGTCCTAAGGGTTGTTTGAGTGCTCATCCTGGTAGCTCTCTAGAGGGGTTACCCCGAACCGATGAGGTAGCAGTAGCGCCCTTAGGGGCCTGCTGCTCCTGGCAGCATGGGAGTCTTGGACAAGCAGCGGCTGCTGAACGCCAACGTCAACGGCACCATCTTTAGAGATCTTGTGAACCTCGCCGTCACTGCGGATGCGCATGGCCAGGTAAAGAGATGTTGGACAATCCTTCAGTCCGTCAAGTAGCCGGATGTGCTATTTCAACATCAATGCACGTATTCCGCCGACAGATTTGACACACTTAAAACTATCCTACAGCAGTTCATTTATTCAAGAGCGACAGCAATCAGCACAGCGTGCGAAAATCTGACGACACACATGTTGCTGGTTACTGCAAACGTACATCAAATGCAGTTGTGATGCAGTGTCGTACGTACTGTGTCAAAGCGTGCCACTGTTGTCATACTGTAGATTGGTCTACCCATCAATAAACCTGAACAAGTACAGCACGGTGTTACTGTGCCACACCGAGCCACAAGTTGGTGTGGCATGCAAGTTGCAAGAAGCCGTTTCCGGTTGTGTAGGAGCCCCAACTGCGGTTCTTGCATAGTACGCAGATTTTAACCTGAGTGACATACAGCACGACATGGCCGGAAGGGACACATGCATCTGTACTTCAGCTGCTACACATAGGCTGGGCGCACACCGTTGCGTGCAAAGTTGTGCTCACGCTCAATTGTGTGCTGTTCACTCATACAAACATACGTGACCAGTCATGCAAAGTGACGCATATAATTGGCTTTATATAAGGATTGGATCTGGTTATTCATAACATACACAGGATTTTAAGACTAGAGAGTCATGGTTGGCTGATATGTTGGGTGATAGGGCGACTTAGGGGCGATCCAAGAGTTTGCAAATCGAGTACGGGATGGGGAGAATGCGTAAGTGGACAATTGTATGGTTCACGCAAGGGCCCAGTGTTTGCGCTTTGGTTGTTTAGTTGATATCAAAACTTGCTATACAGTGCACCCACCATTGCATTGAAGTTCCTCAAAAAACCGTTGAAGTCAAAGGATGTGAAGCAGCGCATGCTGGCGCTACAGGTACCTAGTGTGTACTTGTGATTCAGTACACTCTGCGCAAATAGTGCACATTTGCACAGGAGGAACTCACTGTTAACTGTGCAGTTTCTTGACGCCACTATCAAAACAGCTGATTGCCGATTTTGGGAGGCTGTCACAACCAAGAAATGGCTTCTGAGGTTGAAGACACTAGTGAAGGCTGCTGGCTCGCAAGTATGATAGTGTTTTCCTATTCTTGAGTACAACCCAAGGGGTGGGCATCGGAGCGTGCAGTGTAGATGTGTATGTTGTCGGTCTTTGCTGGCGTCATGTGTTACCTCATCAGTTGTTGTGTTCCAGGGCTGCCACCAGTAACATAATAGCTGCAGCTGTCGCTTAGCCATACGCAGGGTCATATGCACGTAGTGCTTATGGTTATTCGCTGCTGCAGGGAGGGATGCAGGAGCAGGTTGCGGCAGAGAAATTGCAGCTCTACTTGTTGGAGTGGGCCACGGTCACGTCTGGGACAGACTGCTCACGTCGATTTCTGCAGTTGTACAACTCGCTCAACCGTGAAGGTGAGCAGTGGTCTGCTCTTGTACACCACCGTCCCTTGCTGCGTTCAGGACATGGTTGACAATGATGTGTTTGTCAATAGGTCATGCCCTTATCCGACGACCAGGGCGCCCTGGACTGCCCTTCAGAGATGTAAGTTTGCTTGCAGATCACATGTGAGCAATGAAAAACTGCCCCCCCTCCCTCCCC
>RHPI01001037.1:1496312-1513448 GCA_009103225.1 Chlorokybus atmophyticus | reverse complement strand
CCCCCCTCCTCTTCCATCATACATGTGACGGGGCTGGAATATGTTAGAACCTTCTTATTACCATACCGTTGCCCGCTAGCAGCTGCAAGGAGTGCGCCATAAGTCTGTGTTGCGTGTCGTGATGGCTTGTGTATTGCATGTACCTTACTTATCAATCTGCGTAGTTCTTGAGAACACCTGCGTATGCACTGACTATGATGTGCTGACAGCAACTGCGCCTCTTTCCCGANGGGGGGGGGGGGGGGGGGGGGGGGGGGGGGGGGGGGGGGGGGGGGGGGGGGGGGGGGGGGGGGGGGGGGGGGG
Organism: Chlorokybus atmophyticus; assembly: GCA_009103225.1. Classification (NCBI taxonomy): domain Eukaryota; kingdom Viridiplantae; phylum Streptophyta; class Chlorokybophyceae; order Chlorokybales; family Chlorokybaceae; genus Chlorokybus; species Chlorokybus atmophyticus. The sequence continues at coordinate 1,513,145 of RHPI01001037.1, read as the reverse complement.
GGGGGGGGGGGGGGGGGGGCAATGGTTGCTATAGCTATGCCAGTGTTGCAAAGCTTAGCCGATTGTGGTACAGATCTCCAGCAATGGGCACGTTTACATACCAACAAACGCCCAGCACTGGATCGCTTTTCATGCCGGCAGCGCTGGGTGGTGTACAACCCAAACCTCGTATGCACTCTTTCCACGGCATGAGTGCCCCGTACCCAGCAACTTCATCGCCTAGAACAGACCAAGGTGCGCATGTATGCGGATCTATACCATTGCAACATTCTTATGCACGATGTGGGCGCGGTTTGTGGGTGTTCAGTACAGTAGTTTGTCTTCAGTTGAAGTTGTTATGGTTGACTGTAGCGTTGGCCTTCAGGAAGTGTGAACTCCTCCAGCCAAGCTACACCTGTGACGTCGCCCGCAAGCTCTGTGCGCAGCCAAGTGAGCACACAGTGCAGCATACACTGTTCCTCATACTGTTGTGCGGCGCTGTCCTGCAATCTGCATATCAGCAATCGTTGCTTCATGCTTTTTTGTGCAGGGCACACCCGCTGATCTTTCCAAGTTCAAGACAGCTTTAACAGAAGAAGAAGAGCTGCAGGTTGGTATAGAGGCGTCAAAGATCAAGCTGATGTATTTGTCATTCGGGAAGGTGCTTATCATTCTCTGCTTCAGATTGCCCTGGAAAAATCTAAGAAGGAGCAACGAGCACCTGCATATCATGGCATATTTGCGCAACTGCCTGAGCGGGAGCCAGCTGGGGCTGCTCCCGCACCTGACACCAATGGCAGTTTAGCGCATGCGGTCAATCTTTCTCAGCTGGAAGCGGTGAGCCTCCAGTAAAGCTTTGTTTCCAACTGGGTTGCTTAGCACTAAGCATCCTTGTGCACTGCAGAGACATGAAGCAGACATGCGTAGACGTGCAAAGATTGAGGAGCAGAATGCGTTGAAACGTGCCATAGCAGCTTCATTGCAAGCGAACCTTGAAACGGTACATGTGCCCCAGCAGTACGCTGCAGTCACACAGGGAGCTTGTAACCAACCTTTCTGTTGATTGCAGTCCCCTCAGCCAATGTCACCGCCAGTTGCGGCTTTGGCTCCGCCAGCTGCAGCAACTGGGGATGATGCAGCCAGCACTAGCAGCTATGATGGAAGTGACACACCAGATGCGCTGGATGTTCTTTACCCTTGGCAGGTCAGCTTCTTTCCTCGACCTGCTGTGAGCTTGGTTAAGTGCTGTCCTCTGCACGGTCAGCGCATTCTCACATGAGGTTTGGACAGTTCAAACTCGCTCACCCGAGTGACCCTTTTTCGGAGCTCGTGGAGAGCGCAGCTGCTTCTGCCTTCTTTTCTTCATCGCAAGCGCAAGAGCCGAAGTCCCCACGCAGTCAAGACTCAACAGTGGAGAACAGCAAGCCCACAACTCCACGATCCAGATCGCGCTCAATATCTGGCCCTGTCTTCAACCAGGTCAGATGCTGTTTCAATTGTGACGCAGTTGTGCATGTTGTGAGCATGAACCCTTCTGAGAATGGATTGCCCTTGCGCTGCAGTTGATCATGGATGCTGAAGCATCTGCACCTTCAAATCCTCCAGCTGCTACTTTGCCTCCAAGGCGCCCAAAACCTCCCACTGCATCTTCACTCCACAAGAAACCACTTCCTACAGTACCTGCTATGTCTACATTGTTCGTGACAGCGCCACCTCCAGTTGTGGATGCAGTTGCAACTCCACGATCTCCTGCTCTTGACAAAGCAACTCGGCAACGTCTGGCCGACCTTGCTGCAGAGGGCTTAACGTTGCAGAAGGTACGTCTGTTGAAGGTGCTTGCACAGTGGTTGCTATGTCTTGCTCCTTGACTTTGCCCTCGGTATTACCCAACCTCATGGATGATGCCAGTGTGAAACTAGCCTTCCTGCAGCTTGTGCACCAGCATCTGCATGTGTTCTCACTTTTACGGTATGTCCAGAGCGCTGATGACATTTCACCGCCAGCACCTGCGCGTCCGTACGTTGACATCCACAGCTGGCCGCTTCCCGAGCAATTGCCATCCGACCCGCCGTCACCTTTGCCGAGCGAGTCACCTCAGCCTGCCAAGACGCGCATGTCGGTGGCAGTGGACTCAGTGCCACAAGCCATGCCAGCACCCCCAAAGCCTGCAACAACAGAGATAGCTACTTCGCCTATGGCCAGTGCAAGCGTTGTAACACCATTTTCAATGCAGCCACCGCTGTCCTTGCATTTGTACGTCGGCAAAACACAAGAAGGGCCTTCTCCTGCAAAGTCCAGTGCACCCTCCACGCCGCGTGAAGCTCCTTGCGATGAGAGTCCGTACACACAGGCCCCTCCAGCACCCACTCCCCTAACTCCTCCCACGCCTCCCCCACCGCCGCCAACACTGCAGCCAGCGAAGCCTGAAACATCCAGTCCATTGGCACCAATGGCTCCACCTCCACCACCACCACCGCCTCCTCCTCCCATTGGTCTGCTCAAGCCAGTTGCCGGAGGTGCGCGTCCACCGCCGCCCCCACCTCCACCACCGCCTCCTCCAGGGCTTCTCAAGCTGCCGTCAAGCGCCAGTGCCAGTAGTTTGTTGGACTCTAATGCGAGCAGCATGCCCAAGAGCAACAGTGCACCTAGTTTGAAACCTGGCGGGCCGCCCCCTCCGCCCCCTCCACCTCCACCTCCAGGAGGTCTACCATTCTTTGCTGGTAAGCTGGTGGTTGGTGTTGGCTGCTTATGCCCTGCAACAGACTTGGCCATGCTAGTGGTGTGTGATCACTGCCGTTTGAGATGAGCGCGTCTGTTGGCATTGCATCTAACTTGGCAGGACGCACAAGATTGCTGAGTTGTTTACGTGCACAATCTCTGCATGGCTTCTGCACACACGACTGACGATTTTACATGACAGCCAATGGCAAAGGTCCGCCGCCACCGCCGCCGCCACCTCCTATGCCAGGCGCACTAAAGGCACCCACTGCCAATGGAGCACCTGGCTTTGTGCCTCCACCTGGGCCGATTATAACGCCGAAGAAGACCGAACAAGATGAGTTCAAGAAAGCCAATAAGGTACGAGATTGCACATGCTGTGGTATGCAGAGCATGCATTGCATGCATGTGTTGCTGGTAAAAGTGATCATGGATTGGTCACAGGTGCTGGAACTGTATAGAGCCCTCAATCGGCCACAAGGCTATGCAACCGGTGTTAATGCTGCTGCACAATTTGGACAAGGAAATCAGACCAACGGGGTACAGACCTTGCTGGTTGTTCTGCACATGGTTCCATCAAACAGAAGGCACTAATGCTGTTGTGCACATGAATAGGATGCCAAGGCGGATGTAAGAGGCGAGCTTGAAGCAAAGAGCGCATATGTGAAGGTATGGCGTTTGCAGTATGGCACAGTCACAAAGGAGCAAGGGACTAGAACCCGGCCAGAGGTCATCTGGTGTCTGTCCATGGCCGGTGTCAGTCTATGACAAGCTGTATGTTTGGTTGCAGGCTGTTCAGAAAGATGTGGAGGAATATGCCAACATGATCATGCAATTAGCCGGAGAAGTTCGCAAGTTCAAACCAATTACCATGGTAGAGGTGAGGTCCCAGTTTCCACCTTCAGAATGTGGCTTGACATCTCCTGTGCAGTCGTTCCCTGTGCAGTATGCCACAGGCGTGTCAACAGCACGGTCACAACCGTGACCGTGCTGTTGACACGGCCACAACTGGTTGCGAGCCTGGTATCACTTGCAGGCCATGGCGTTTGTGGATTATATGGACAAGGAGCTGTCCGTACTTGTAGATGAGCGCGCTGTGCTGAAACACTTTGAGTGGCCTGAGGCGAAGGTAAGGACATGTTAGCCAGTTGACGCACAAGGCATCATGGCTGTAAGGATGTAGCACAGGAATGACATGTGTCGTCACCGCAGGCTGATATCCTACGAGAGGCCGTGTCAATGCAACGAGATCTCGAGGCCAAGGAGACAGAGATGCGAGATGGCGCCAACATGATAGGTGCTCTTGGAAGCACCAAATGCGAGGATGTCGTCGCCAGGATGGTCACAAGTTTTGAAGCGTGTCAGTCCCGAGTGGAAGCATTGCAACGAGGGCAGGTATGCCTGCGGGTCAAGGGTGGTATGATTGGCCTATTACCAGTGCAAGATTATGCAAAGTTACAGACCCCTTTGTGTGATACCGCAGGAGGGTACGAAGAGGAAATTCAAGGAGCAAGGCATCCCTTTCGATTACAAGACCTTGCTAAGGGTACAAAGGTCTACCGCTTCTATGGCTGCAGCGTACATGAACAAGGTCATAAAGGAAGCAGAGACAATTGGTAAGTACATTGCCGTCAACAACAGTGGGTTTGCCGTGAACTTGGACCCTTCACTTACCACCTGTTGTGTGCAGGTTTGAATGGACCTCAGGCTTCCAAAGACAGGATCAGCGCGTTGATGGTATCTGCTGTTAGGTTTGCATATCGCGTGCATCAGTTTGCAGGAGGCTTTGATTCAAACACGCTTGCTGCGTTTGAGCGTGTTAGCGAACTGTTGGTGGAAGTATCAGACGCACCAGGTTAGCTTGTGTGCATTTTTGTGTAGCTTATATTGTAGCGGCTGTTGGCAGTTTTTGTGACTGCTAGTATGTACAGTGTTTATCTGTGGGCTAGTTGCTGCGTGTTTCCTTTGAGATACATTGATATCACAGATAATCAACTGAATGCACGTTCCAAGTCTTGTTATGCATGTTGGCTTCCTGACTCAAAACGTTTAAAACCTTCTTACAGCGCTGCACCATGTAGTATGCGCATTGATACTGAGCTATCACATACTTGACTGAATGAAATTTTTCCTAGCTCCTGGTTGGTGCTGTTTTCAACCGTTCTTGTTGGAAACTACTCACCGCACCTGCTAGTTAGTTATCTCGGCGATCAGTACCAATACCCCGCATACATAGTGCCGACCATGCCCCGAGGGTGTGCAGTCTGATGCCATTGCCAGGTTCGCAACTGGACACTGCCATTGGGTCGAAGCATGGTCAGTCACAAACAGCAATTATGTTCTATGCCTACTTTATATGTTCCATGTGCTCCTTGTTTGTGAAGGAGACTTTTCCAGCATCCGCCATTGCCATCCTTCTTAAGTGTCAATCCACTTCACTCCACCAAAACTGCATCTCATACACCAGCTATTACTTGACACTGCTGCATACTCAACAACATACGAAAGACATTTATTGAAGGAGTGGATCAAGGAAGCCCTTCCACTGATCAAGGGTCCAGCCGCTGCTGGTGTCCGCAAACAGGCCGTTGACAAAGGTTGAGGGCGACACGTGCACGCCAAGAGTGCGGCTGTACTTGACAGCAAACTTCACGGACTGAATCACATTGGTGCCCGGGTTGTCGCCATTGGCAGGGTTCAACGAGAGAAGCTGCTTGACGGCGTCCGCTTTGACTCCAGCCGAGCTTTCCGCCAACTCCGCAAGCCTGCATGGCCCATTATACTCAATCGTATAACAACATGCATCAAGGAGATGTGACAATACTGTAATGGACTGCAGCCTCACGCATGACAAGAGGCCACTTGTTGTTCATATGACATTGCAAACCGACAACGTACTCTGAGTAGATCTGTGGGCGAGTCTTATCCCAGACTTTAACATCGAAGAACTGTGTTTGATTGTCAAACAGCGCGGTGCTGTACTTCCAGAACGCCTCTTCACCTGCAATGGGTTGTGCACGACATGCCTGCTTTAGAGTGACCTTGTTGCCATGTTGTAGCACAACCTCCAAAACAAGACCGACAACACTGCCGCATGCGGCAGGCACAGCACCTGCTGTATCAGCAACGGCAATCGCCGCTTCATGGGTCATCACAGACTGCGGATGCCACGGTTGCACCTGCAGGGACACAACATGTTGCGTGGACATGTGTCACAGTTGCGCGCACGACACATAAGCCGTCGCTAGCACAATCTGTCACCAGAGGTGTGCACTACGACAAATCTGGGGCAAAAAGCCTTTTCTTGCGTGCGTGCAAGCACGTTATGCGCATCACACCCTCACCTGATGATACATGACGAACCTGATTTTGTCCTTGTATTCCGGGATGACCTGCGGACACAAGCAGGTGATGAAAGTTGTGGAGAGAGAGCAGTCCACTTCCTAACCGTTTGTAGTGCACCAAGACACAAAACATGGCATCATGCTATTTGGCTTGAAATAACCTGATGCTAATGTGCACCAGTGGTCAACCAGTGATTGAGCACCTGTTCTGTCAACATCTTGTATGCCTTTTTGCTGAAGGGGCACTGCGTGTCACAGAGGCGTGCAACATGTAAGAGACAGGATGGTGCATGCTACACAACCAACTCCAGAGCCAACCACTTACGTATTTATGTATAATCAAGCATACAGCAAACACCAAGCATGCAACAAGGACTGCCCTCTACAAGGTTGTTGGCATGCATAGACCGCAGAAGACAACCAGAAAGGCAAGACACAGAACCAAACAATCAACGAAAGCAAGCGACACACAAGCGAGCAAGCAAGCAAACCGCTACCAAATACATCACCACGAGAAGGGCAAAGAAGGTACAGCCGCACATGCAGATCCATAAAGCTAAAGAGTGCGAAGATGAATGGACGTATGCATGTCACAGCCACAGCGATAGCCAACACAGGCTGTGTTTGCTATGGCTGTCCATGCGAGACTCACCACCCACCCACACACACACTCTCACCACATAGTCCACGAAGAATGCGAGCTCGACTGTGGAGTCCGTCTTCCCCGTGACGTGTCCGACTGGCTTCTTCGGCAGCGGCGGGCCCATTGTGATGGCGACGCTGGCTGCTGGCGAAGAAGACAGATGCTGAAGCTTGCTGGACGCTGTGCGGGAGAATAGTACAGGGCGGCCTGACCAGAGCTTGCTGCTGCTGCTGTAGACTTGGTTCTGCAAAGGGAGCAGTTGGCGCTGGGAGACGACACATTGAGCGAAGCGTTGATCTTACGTGATGTGCTGGCATGCATGCACGACAAACGCAACGCTCCTCGTCTTAAGCGCTGCTTGCAGAGCACTAAATCTTACACGAAGCTACTGCATGAACGTTTGTGGTTGTTATGCAAGCAGCTGCTGTGACAGCTAACTCTCGCAGACTGACGGATGCCAATGACGGATGATGTCGATGCCATTTGATGGGCGTTCGCTGACAGCAAGGTGGGGAAGCCATGTGCTTTGCAAGCAGACAGAAGAGCATTGACAGCTGGCATGACAAGCACAGCTCGTGTTGAAAATTGCATGCATGCACAGCTGTGGGCTGAAGAATGAATGAGTTGTATCACACGGAAGCGTTGACAACACCCCTTCTAACGGCATGCACTGACCTGGCGAAGGCGGCGTGCGGGCGAGGCGGCGGGCAGAAGGAGCGCCGCAGCGGGTGGCGGCGCCAGCAAGGCGGTGGCGGACAGCATGGCGGAGAGTGCTGTCAAGCTCTTGCACCTCTGCCCGCCCGGCCTCTCCTCCTCTGCCAGGCCACGCAAACTGCATCACAATGCAACAAACAGCTTGTGCGCGCGCACAAGCAGTGCGGTAACGCACAAAAAGCATCGAACGGCCTTGAGGCAAATCATGCAGCAAGGTGGACCAAGATTATGACTACCTTGGACCAAGGTAGTCATAGTCTTGGTCCACCTTGCTTGTATACAGGGTATGAAATAGATGTGTGATCAGTCAACAGAAGGTTGATCTTTTGCAAAGCATGCACCAGTATGTGCAACGACCATCTTGGCTGCTAGCTGCTGATGCAAGGCAGGGGTGCTGTGCTGTGCATCCAATGCAAAATACTTGGTAAGTAGCAAGAGCAAGGTATTCTCTGTCAAGTAACAGACAAGCAAGGTGGTTGCGGCAATCCCAGTTATTGAATATGGATTGGAATGTTCGAGAAAATATACAGCAATTGCTCAATTGCATGGCAATCTACAAATAAGAGCCTGATGCTCGAGGTGCGCGTAAACTAGAGAGGGGAAACCATCGCACGCGAGGTTTCTGTACAGCAGCAGTGCTACAGCCCTGAGTCAGCTATAAATAATGACTGGAGGTCGCTGTAGAACTGTCGTCCCGCATGACCTCCAAACAATAGCAGATGATCACCCGCAAGCACCGCTGCAGCGTCGAACCGGCTGACGCCAGTAGTCTCATAGACCACACTCCATGCTTTGCTCGTGAAGTCAAACTTCCAGACGTCATCCAGTGGCTGCATCATGGAGGACCCGCCTGCGCCACCAAAGATGTACATCGCGCACGCAGTCTGTCCTGCACTGCATCGAACCACCGCGTTGTGGGAGTAGCGCGCGGCGGGGATCTTCATTGGGAAGATGATGGCCTCGCTCGGGTCCTCAACATAGCTGGACACGCCCCGCTCTTGCGACCGTCCCGTGCGCGGGCCAACCAGGTTCCACTTGCTTGAGGTGAGGTTGAACGTCCATAGCTCGTCTGAGAGAGCACCGTCATTGGCGACGTAGCCACCGAACACGTACATCATGTCGTCGTGCACGACCGCGGTGTGACCAAAGCGTGATGAGAGCCCCTGCGTGTAGTTGGAGATCTCCAACCAGCTCTTCGTGGCGAAGTCGTAGCGCCAGAAGTCTCCGAGTGGCTGCGGCTTGCGGCCACCAAAGACATACATTCCACCCTGGAACAACAAAGTATGTCAATACACATTATGCACAGCAGTATGTCACAGGACAACACACATGCACGCGCACACGCATGTAAAGAAGGTGTCCGCAGTACCTTGTACACAACAGCGGAGTGGTCGTGTCGTGCAGGCGGCACCTCACTGAAGGTCGGCACAAACTCCCAAGTTTCATGCTTGCAAGAGAACTTCCACACGTCGGAGTATTCATAGGCGCTGCGTTCGCCACCATAGATGAAGATAGAGCCGTTGTACACAACTGCCGAATGCGCCTGGCGGGCGCTTGGCTTTGATGCGGTTGTGACCTGAGAGAGACACAGTGTGTCAGCATCGTTGGTTCAGTGTACACAGTTGTTGCAAAGGTCAAGTAAGGTGTGCATGCAACAGATAGGAAGCAAGTACCTGTGACCACTTCATCACTCCCGGTGCGTATGAAACAGCTTCAGCATCATCGAAGTTGGCCGTCGCATTCACATTCGGCAGCAGGACTGTTGCAAATATGGCGTCCCAGTATGTGCTGCCTTGCAGTTGTGTGGAGTTCAACCCGCCTCGGATGAACAGCTGCTTGAGGGTTGACTTGAACTTGGACTGACTTGCAACCACGCCGTCAATGGCAATGACCACACCCGCCTCACCATCGTTGTACATGGTGAAAGTGTGCCAGCCAGCTGCGCACAGATACACAATTAGAGATTGAGAGAAACATGCCAGCCAACCGTGCAACCACATATGGTGCATGGAAAGAAGTTTACCTGCTCTATCGACAGGTGAGGCTTGCCATGGGTATGTGGTGATGTACTTCTCGGCCCTGGCGGCGGTGTTGATGCCGGCACCATGTGCTTCAAAGATGCTGACGGCATCACCGTCACACTCATCAAAGTCGGTGCTGATCCAGTGCTTGCCAGCGTAACAATGGCCGTCGTACATGTAGCCCTTGACAACAAAGTTGTCGTGCAGGCTGGAGTACGCGGCGAGGTCAAGCTTGATTGAGCCGCCAGGGAATGCTGTCGCATCGACCTTGAGGCTGCGCGAGCCGTGCATCGACACATTGGAAGTCGTGTAGAAGGACTCCTTCTTGCCGGCCATGTAGTATGTTGGATTGCAGTCATCATACGCGTCAAGGCTCCATTGAGGGCTTGTGGCCTGGTCCAGCGGGCTGCCCTCGTACTCAAAGTCTTCAAACACCTCAAAGATGCTGTTTGTGCTTGTGGACTCTGCGTCGGGGTTGCCGTAGTACATGTAAAAATTTTTGTCACTCTCGACATTCACCCAGAACAGAGTGTTGGCAGTGTTGCAGCCAGGCATCAGGTCCATCCAATACGACAACTCTTCACCAGACTTAGTGAAGAAGCGCACGTCCCCACAATCAGGCCGCAAGGCGCCATTTGTGATCAGTGCGGCCGTGTCGATCCCAAGCTGCAAGTTGTATGCGCTGTCAATGTCGCCGTTGACGATAATAGGCACCCTGTAACTGAATTTGGAGTCGTTCACACCGGTGGCAAACTTCCACGTCTCCGACAAGTAGGTCTTGTCCTTCTGAGCACCTCCGAAGATGTACATGTCTCCATTATACTCAACCGCAGTGTGTTCAAACCTTGCAGACGGGGTCTCGGACTCGAGGGGAGTCACCTCGACTGCGCCGAGAGGGTACACATTGACAGTTGATGAGCGGAATGGCTGATTGTCAAGGAGCACGGACACTTCATAGGTGCCGGCTGTGGGGTATGCAACGGTGAGGTAGTATGTTCCCTCTGAGTTATGTGCTGCGGTGATGTCTCCCAAGACAGGTGCGGGACCATCAATGCTGACTGATAGTCTCTCGATGCCGTCCGTGAAAGCAATGTCATTGCCGAAAGCATCCTTGGCGGTGATGATGAGTCTGGATGGCACTCCCACCATGGCAACCTCAGCTCCCATGACAGAGCTGCTTGCGGCGATCTCCCCTGCTCTCACCATGAGAGGGCCTGAGTAAACCTCTTCTCCCCGGAGGGTGACGTTGAGGGTGGTCACGCCCGCAAGTGATGGGGTGTAAGAGAGGAGGTACACATTGTGGAACTGGCCGCATTGCGTGGGGTTTAATCCTGCCCATGCCACAGACGCACTCTCTGTCACTGCGTCGTCGTATGTCGGGTAGCAGACAGGCTCTTCTCCGGTCATGGCACCAATGTGGCCTGGGTAAGTGACTGTGGCCTCAAAGGATTCCTGCAGACACGTTGGCTGTTGAACAATATGCACCCAACCTGTGTGCATGACATAGTGAAGCTACGCAATGTGCTGTGATCAGAGTACAGCCACGGCTTAGCATGCAGTGCAGTGCTCACCTGCACGGGGGCATAGTCAATGAAGCCGCACACGTCGACGGCGACAATGGCAAGCTCCAGAGGTTCGCCAGCAGCAGCCTTGTCCAAGCTCCAGGTGGAGCAATTTTGGTTCTCATTAGCCTGAAGCGCAAGCGGGAAGGCGTCGGCATATGGGCATAGCAGCTTCACTTGGGTAGAGGCTCGGCCAACATAAGTTGGGGCGGTTTCGTGTGCCCAAGGCGAGTTGCTCGGATCAGAACTCGAGCAAACAGCGTTGATGGCAAGAGTCTTGGTGACTCCACGGCACGGGTTGCCAAAGACATGGTTTGTGGCCTCAACAGTACAGTGGTCAGTGCCAATGCAAGCTGCCCTAACAACGGAGGCCGTGTCGTCTGCAGCGCAATCATCCACCTCGTATGCACCGCAGCTGCCAAGGTTGGCGCCATAGTTGGCGTATAAGATGTCGCTGATTATGTATCCTGTCGGGCATGATAAGCGTGCAGACCTGCCCTCATCTGCCTCTGTGCAGATCAACCCAAGCACACCATGGTTGCCTGCAAATACAATGGAGGTTGAACATCCCTAACACTGCTCACAATGCTCACAATTGCATCGACAGATTGGTTGTGCAAATGCACTCTGCACAATTGCTGTGACCTCTGTACACCATCCTGGCTTACCTTCAGCGCTGGAGTCCATGGTGAAGATGCCCTCACCCTCGTTGAACCTGTAGTATGCAGCAAGGGTGGAGTCTTGCAGCATCCCGCCCTCGACATTGAGAGGGCATGCGAAGCGGGATGCAATTGTTGACGGCGACTTGACAGAGGTGAAGATCTTGACCTCGTCGATTGCACCCTCAAAGCCACGACCCACTCTGACGGCCTGGTTGTTCCTCCGCTGGTACTCGATGATAGTGTAGTTCCATGAGGTGGTGTTGACAAGCTCGGCGTTCAGGTAGAGGTTAAACTCAGTGCCATTGTAAGTCACAGCCAGGTTGTTCCATCCTACAATGGGTGCGTCAAACGAGATGTCTCGGAACTCCTCAGCGCCGATGTAAATGCCAGCCTCGACGGTGAACACGCTCGCATCGACGGTCGGCACCAGTGCAAGCCAGTAGCCCTTGCCGCTGCTCTCAGACTGCTTGCTGACAACAAACTGCTTCTCCACTGCAACAGGAGCACCGACAATGGGTTCTTCCTTGTGGACCCATGCCTCGATTGTGAAAGGACCCTCCAAGTCTAAGGCATCGGTGTCGGGGAACACTGCGCTGATGCCATCCTGTGCTGTGGCGAAGGAGTCACCCTCAGTAACATTGAGGCAGTATGGGCAAGCGCCGGTTGCGCCAGCTGGCGGTGACACCGACAGCAGACTGCAAGCCGCCCGGGAGGACTTTTGTTTCCCGCAGCAGTCTGCACCACCGAAAAGGCAGATGGGCTGCCCGCACAGCGAGATGAACATCTCATACTGGCCGGCCACTTGCGCGTTGTAGCTGATGGTGTAGGTGCCATCACCGTTGTCAGTCCAGTTGCCGGCAAAGTCATATGGCCCATTGAAGATGATGGACCATTCTGTATCTCCACCGGATGTCCTCAGGTTGCTGTACACATCAACAGTCTGCACCTTGAAGCTAACAGGGATGCCAGCATGTGAAACAGTCAATGCATCGAGGCTGAAGCCATCCTCATCAGAGTCATACAGGTAAGTCATGGTGGGATCTGTTGCTTCTGGATGGATGTAGGTCTTGTTGTGGTAAAGAGTGTCTTCACCAAGCAGGACGTCAATGAAGTAGTACCCTGCCACTGTCCTGTTGAAGCTGACAGTGTAGCTGCCATCATCATGGTCAACAATGCCGTCGCCCACAGTCAATGTATCAATCTCACTGTGCAGATGCATGGGACCGATGATCTTCGCCTTCAGGTCATCTCCTCCGTTGCGCTTCATGTAACCGCAGGAGTCATATGCAACAATGGTGAACGCACTGCACTGGCCAACAATGGTCTCGTGAAGGACAGTACCATACACTGTGACGTTGGCAGGGTCCGTTTCATACTCAGTGCCTTCAACAAACGCCCAAGCAGGTGTTGGCCTGTCTCCAACAGGTCCGGGAACAATGACAGCATCAGCGTAGCGAGGGAGCGAGCTGGGGTCCTCTGTGAGGTCAGACACCCACTTGCTGGAGTCCAATGCAACACTGCCGATGCCTTCATTGAGTGCCAAGTGGTAGATGCGATGCGGGCGTGGCTCCTTGATCGGGCACACCATGCCTTCAGCAAAGTCAGCGGCTGTTGCATTAGCAACGTCATACAGGCTGATGGACTTGATCAGGCCATTGAATGGCCTGACATCATCTGGAGACTTGACAATGTCATCAGACTCGAGACCCACGAGAAGCGGGCGGTCGCTCTCAGGGAAGAACTTGATGCTATCATACGTGAACCAATCGGTGAGAACTCCGTCAATGTAGATTGCCCAGGTGAGGCCGTCATACGATGCAGCAATGTGCTGCCATTGCATGGGGACCACCTTGGACTTCCAGCTGTGGATGTCGCGGTACTTGGTGCACTTGGTGCTACCCTCGCAGTCGCAATCAACAAAGATTGAGACACTCACACCGCCGTCTTCAATGCCAACACCAAGGCCATTGGTGCCGTCGTCAAGACGCTTGCCGATGATGGTCTGGGAGCCTTCGACAGTGAAGGGATAAACCCAAGCCTCCACAGTGAAAGGAGACACACCGGAGCGCAGGAACTCCTGCCTAATGGTCTGCAGCTGAATGGTCTTGCTGTCTGTCTTCCACTTCAGGTTGACAGCTGCGGGACCAGATCGGTCGGTGTACATCAGCTTGATGGGGTACCAAGTCCTGTCGTCCAGCGACAACGTTTTGCTGTAAGTCATGGGACCGCCAGTATTGTTGGTGTTGTTGACCAGTGCCACGCCGTTGATCCAGAGCCCAATGCTATCATCCGCAGTGAGAGAGAATGTGTACTCGTCCTCGTAGGGCGAGTACAGGAAGCCTTCAATCACCACACTCCATCCATCATTGACCTCGAGGCCCAGAGGACCTTCATCTTCCCAGTCGAGTTCAATCGTGGAGATCACGTCAGTGACTTGCTTGCTGTTGCCGTAGTACGTGATGTGGAGACCCTCAGTGCCAAGAGGATTGGCAACAATGCGTGGAGCATAAGCGTAAGCGCCTGTGCTGCAGTCTAACGCATACTCGCGTACTTGATAGAGCTGCATGATGTCCGCTGGGCTGAGAGGGCGCGAGTACACGAAGACATCATCAATGAGAATGTCCATGCCGCCAATGGTACCATTGAAGGCAGAAAACACTGGTGCGAGATAAGAGGAGTCGAAATCAATCCTTTCAGCGTTGAGGTAAGCAATGCGACCGCCGTTGTCGTTCTCGGTGATGGCAACAAACTTCCAAGCGAGGTTGACTGTGGCGCCAACATCTTCAACCTGGCAGTTGCCTGCTGTGGTAAAGCCAGCGCAACCGCTGTACTCGCGCACAGGCTCGTCAGCAAAGTTGACCCACATTGCGATGGAGACAGCACCGTCACAGACTGACACTGATATGCTGTCCTCGGCACTGAACACAAATGCCTGTGACGGGAAACCATTGCGATCGGCAGTGATGTTCGGGTTGCCGAGAAGCCTGCCATCATATCCATGGTTGCTGAAGTCCCGAGCATCACGATACAGCGGGTAGTAAGCGCACAAGCGGTCAGTGAAGTCCACCATGGTCAGCTCCTGAGTGTACGTGACCTTGCTTGGTGGCACGTCACTGCACGAGTCATTAGCGGACTCCAATCCTTGTACAACGCTGATCTCCGACACTGAATCAGCAGAACCTTCAGGCACTTCAATCTCCAGCTCAAGGTCGCTGACAAAAGTGTAGTCCAGAGGCTCTCCATTGTGCAACAAAACTGTTGAGCGAGGCACAAAGTTCAGTCCAGAGATGACTGCTGGCATGCCAGGGAGGACAGGGCCGCTGTCTGGCTTGATCAGAGTGATGACTGGCAAAGACCAGGGGACTCCGATGTAGGTGTAGGTGGGATGGATGTCAACCACCAGGCCATCCACCTCATAGGAGAGGGTGGCCTGGTTCCAGATGTCTGCTGAGGAGTATGCCAACACACCATCCGTGTTGGCAGTGGCGACAGCATTGGGCACAGCTATGCCGCTCTCCTCGTTGAAGCGGTAGTATGCAAGGAGGTTTGGCACCTGAGGATCCACAGAGAGTGTGCCGCAAGTGTTGCCCAGCACCTCTTCTGCTGACAGGCTACGGTTGTAGATTGAGACTTCATCCATGAGACCAGCGAAGAACTCGTGTGGCTGCTCGGTCTGCTTAGTGTTCATGCCGAACACCAAGAAGTCAGGGGAAGCCGGACGGCAGCTGGTGGAGAAGGTAGCTGTCTCGACACCGTTGAGGTACAGGTGTGCGTTGTTGTCCGCATCAACGGTCAAGAACACGTTGTACCACTGATCTGGGGCTAGCCACAGCAGCTCGCCGTTCTTCCGTCGCATGGGCACGTCCATGATGCAATCGTCCCAGTAGACAAACAGCCCAAGCTGGTTTGCATTGCTTGTCCAGAGGAGCTTAGAACTGTCCCTGTCACTGGTTCCAAAGGCAAAGACTGTCATGGAACCTCCATCCTTCTGGTATGGGTGCAGCCAGGCGCCAACAGAGTACTCTGGTGCTGCATCCAGCAGGTCTGGAATGCCATTGACAATCATGAAGTCCTTGGTTGACCACCTGTCTGAGCACATGATTGAAGCAGACAGCCACTTGTCTCCGGCACATGGCCGGCCAAACATGTCCGTAGTGGCTGGAATGGTGCAGGATGCTCTGCCGATGCAATCGTCGCGGAGCGCAGAGAACACGTCTGTGTCATTGCTTTGACAGCGCGGGTTGAGCTCAAAGGCCGCGACATCACATTCAGCCTCTGTCTCAGTGCCGTCGCAAGTAATGCTCACCTTGTGAGTGCACCTGCCAGCTGGTTTGCCAAAATTGGCAAAGACAAAGTCCTCAATGCGCATACCCTCAGGGCACGTCAGCTCCAGCTCATCTCCTTCGTTGATGCTGTCACCGACGAGCTTGGATTTGGTCGACGCGTCACCCTCAAATGTCATTGCCACTTCCCGGTACAGCACTGTCACACCGTCTGCACTTCCTGGGTTTGCAGCCAGGACATTGACAACAGCCGGCACCGGCAAAGATGCCGCGCGGCAAGTCATCTCTGTACCACTGACTTGTGTGCGAGACGGCATGAAGTAACGGGTGACATCAGTGGATGCACTGAGGATGGCATCTGTCAGAGTAGGTGGCAACATGGGTTCTGCACCAAAAGCGCATCGCAACCACTGGCTCTCAGCGAGGTTCCAGCCAATCGCGGTCACTTCCACCCTGCCATCAATGTTGACTGATGATGCATCCAATGCATACAGCGTTGCCGGCTCCCAAGGCGCTGTTACATAGTCAAGGTTGGCTGGCCTGCTGATAGGCATGGGGCTCTGTACGGTGCCGGCCCACACGTGACCATAGGCACCAAGCCCAAAGCTGTCTTCAACAGTGTATGGCGCAGGGGCATACATGGTTGGGACAGCGCTCGGAGCATCAGCTGGATTGAAACGCCAGTACGCAATGGGGTTGGTA
Source organism: Chlorokybus atmophyticus (assembly GCA_009103225.1). Classification (NCBI taxonomy): domain Eukaryota; kingdom Viridiplantae; phylum Streptophyta; class Chlorokybophyceae; order Chlorokybales; family Chlorokybaceae; genus Chlorokybus; species Chlorokybus atmophyticus. The sequence continues at coordinate 1,496,517 of RHPI01001037.1, read as the reverse complement.
ATGTTCTCTACGTCAGGGAGGCGGTCGAACATTGGCAATGGCATCGCGGACTTGATGACACGGACCTCGTCAATGTACCCCTCAAAGAACCGTGCAAAGGACGATGCACAGCCAGCGTCCAGCAGGCGGCGCCCTCCGCCCTCGGGTGGAGGCGGGGACGGTGGTGGAGTTGGCGGCGGAGGTGGAGGGGGTGGTGGGGGGCGTG